>JAJLRB010001493.1:0-22654 GCA_020976825.1 Odocoileus hemionus | reverse complement strand
TGTACCCCAGGTCCCCGCCGCAACTCGAGAAAAACCATGAGATTTAACTCTCCAAGCGAGATGAGGCCCGATTCCCCTGCACTGCATGCAGAGCAATTCCGTGAGCCCCATGAAACTTGTCAGGAGCCTCAACTTGCTTGATGGATATCGAGACAATCCGCAAGAACACTGTCACAAGTAGAGAGGGACACTGAGGTCACAGCAGCATCGCGAAGGAGCTCCATTTACCCCAAATCAAATCGAGATGAGGCCCGCGACCGCTGCATTGACTCCAGAGCCATCCCTCGTTCCAAATCAAACACGACCAGTGGCTTGACTCCATTTCAGCAACTCTAGATGTTCCCCGAGAACAACGTGCCAAGTCTAGAGGAATACCAAGTTCAAAAGAGCACCTCGCGGAATGCTCCGTCGACCCCAAATTGCCTCGAGATGAAAGCTGATTCCCTGGCTTAGACTCAAGACGTAGGCCAACATTCCACAAGCCCCTCAAGAGGAGGCTTCTCTCAGCAGTAGGTATGAAGAAGGGGCCCTGAAATTGCTGCCTCAAGTGGCATATACACCGAGAAGCCCTGACTCGAAAGGAGGCCGGGTTTCCAGCAGTAGTTTGAATACAGGCTCATCTTTCATCTCACATGGTGAAGGGATGTCTGCATCCACTGTGGAGTCCCTAAAGAAAGCCCTAGGTCCCCGACTCCTTACGACGGAATGTCTCACATGACTCTGACAACTCGAGAGGCACGCAGAGCTCACTGCTTCAAAAGGTGATGGTGCCTGACTCCTCTTGTACATTGACAGGAATTCCAGTATCCCTGTGGCTACTGAAAAGCGACCCTTTATCTCCCGCCTCACATCGAGAAGCGTCCTTTTTGCCCTGCCAATTCTCGAAGAGATTCCTGAGGTGACCCTCGTAACTCGAGAAGAGTCCTGACTTCGCTGAATAAACACGAGGGTTGAAGGTCCATCCCCGCCCTAACTCGAGAATGTACCCCAGGTCCCCGTTGCAACTCGAGAAAACCATGACACTTCCCCCTCCAAGCGAGATGAGAACCGATTTCCCTGCACTGCATGCAGAGCAATTCCGTGAGCCCCATGAAACATGTCAGGAGCCTCGACTTGCTTAATAGATCTCCAGACAATCCGCAAGAACACTGTGAGAAGTAGAGACGGGCCTGAGGTCACACCAGCATCGTGAAGGGGCTCCATGTACCCCAAATCAATACGAGATGAGGACTGCTTCCCCTGCATTGACTCCAGAGCCATATCCCGTTCCGCATCAAGCACGACCAGTGGCTTGACTCCCTTTAGGCAACTCCAGACGTTCCCCCAGAACAACGTGCCAAGTCTAGAAGAATACCAAGTTCAGCAGATCACCTCGAGGAATGCCCCGTGTACTCCAAATTGCCTAGAGATGAGAGCTGATTCCCTGGCTTAGACTCAAGACGTAGGCCGATTTTCCACAAGCCCCTCAAGAGGAGGCTTCTCTCAGCAGTAATTATGAGGGAGAGACCCTGTGTTTGCTGCCTCAAGTGCCATATACACCGAGAAGCCCTGACTCGAAAGGAGACCGGGTTTCCTTACAGTTGCTTTAATTCAGGCTCATCTTTCATCTCACAAGGTGAAGGGATGTCTGCATCCCCTGTGGAGTCTATAAAGAAAGACCTAGTTCCCTGACTCCTTTCAACGGAATACCTCATATTCCTCTGAAACATCGAGAGACACGCAGAGCTCACTGCTTCAAAAGGTGACGGTGCCTGACTCCTCTTGAACATTTACCGGAATCCCAGTATCTCTGTGGCTACTAGAAAGGGCCCCTGGGTCTCCCGCATCACCTCGAGAATCGGCCCTTTTGCCCTGCCAAGACTCAAAGAAATTCCTGAGGTGTCCCTCATAACACGAAAGGAGCCCTGACGTCGCTGAACAAACACGAGGGTTGAAGGGCCATCCCCGCCTTAACTCGAGAATATAACTGAGGTCCCCGCCGCAACTCGAGAAAAACCATGAGACTTCCCCCTCCAAGAGAGATGAGGCCCGATTCCCCTGCACTGCATGCAGAGCAATTCCGTGATCCCCATGAAACATGTCAGGAGCCTCGACTTGCTTGATGGATCTTGAAACAATCCGCAGGAACACTGTCAGAAGTAGAGAGGGATCCTGAGGTCATACCAGCATTGACAAGGAGCACCATATACCCCAAATCAAATCGAGATGAGGCCCGCTTCCCTGCATTGACTCCAGAGCCATCCCCAATTCCCCATCAAACACGACCAGTAGGTTGAGTCCCTTTAGCCAACTCCATAGGGTGCCCGAGAAAAACGTGCTAAATCTAGAGGAAAACCAAATTCAGCAGAGAAACTCGAGGAATGCTCCGTGTACACTAATTTGCCTCGAGATGAGAGCTGATTCCCTGGCTTAGACTCAAGACATATGCCAACATTCCACAAGCCCCTCAAGAGGAGGCGTCTCTCATCAATAGCTAAGACGGAGGAACCCTGAGTATGCTGCCTCAAGTGGCATATCCACCGAGAAGCCCTGACTCGAAAGGAGGCCGGGTTTCCTTTGCCGTGGCTTGAATACAGACTCATCTTTCATCTCACAAGGTGAAGGGTGGTCTGCATCCCCTATGGAGTCCCTAAAGAAAGCAAGAGTTACCCGAATCCTTTGGACGTAATACCTCACATGCCTCTGACACCTCGAGAGGCATGCAGAGCTCACTGCTTCTAAAGGTGACGGTGTCTGACTCCTCCTGAACATTGACAGGAATACCAGTATCCCTGTGGCTACTGGAAAGGGCCCCTGTGTCTCCCGCCTCACCTCGAGAAGCGTCACTTTTGCCCTGCCAAGCCTCGAAGAGATTCCTGAAGTGTCCCTCATAACTGGACACCAGTCCTGACGTCGCTGAACAAACAGGAGTGTTGAAGGCCAATCCCCGCCTTAACTCGAGAATATACCCGAAGTCCCCACCGCAACTCGAGAAAAACCGTGAGAATTCCCCCTCCAAGTGTGATGAGGCCCGATGCCCCTGCACTGCATGCAGAGAAATTCCATAATCCCCATGAAACATGTCAGGAGCCTGGACTTGCTTGATGGATCTCGAGGCAATCCGCAAGAACCCTGTCACATGTAGAGAGGGTCCCTGAGGTCACACCAGATTCGCCAAGGAACTCCGAGAACCCCAAATCAACTCGAGATGAGGCCCGCTTCCCCTGCATTGACTCCAGAGCCACCCCTGTTCCCCATTAAACACGATCAGTGGCTTGACTCCCTTTATGCAACTCCAGAGATTCCCTGAGAACCACGTGTCAAGACTAGAGGAATACCAAGTTCAGCAGAGCAATTCGAGGAATGCACCGTGTACACCAAATTGCCTCGAGATGAGAGCTGATTCCCTGGCTTAGACTCAAGAAGTATGCCAACTTCCAACAAGCCCCTCAAGAGGAGGCTTCTCTCAGCAATAGGTATGAGGGAGGGACCCTGAGATTGCTGCCTCAAATGGCATATACACCGAGAAGCCATGACTCGAAAGGAGCCCGGATTTCCTTACAGTGGCTTGAATACAGGCTCATCTTTCATCTCACAAGGTGAAGGGATGTCTGCATCCCATGTGGAGTCCCTTGAGAAAAGCCTAGTTCCCTGACTCCTTTCGACGGAATGCCTCACATGCCTCTGACACTTCAAGAGGCACGCAGAGCTCACTGCTTCAAAAGGTGACGGTGCCTGACTCCTCTTGAACACTGACAGGAATCCCAGTATCTCAATGGCTCCTGGAAAGGGCACCTGGGTCTCCCGCCTCAAGTCGAGAAGCGTCCCTTTTGCCCTGCCAAGCCTTGAAGAGATTCCTGAGGTGTCCCTCGTAACTCGACCGTATTCCTGACGTCGCTGAACAAACACGAGGGTTGAAGGGCCATCCCCCCTGTAACTCAAGAATGTACCCCAGGTCCCCGCCGCAACTCGAGAAAAACCATGAGATTTAACTCTCCAAGCGAGATGAGGCCCGATTCCCCTGCACTGCATGCAGAGCAATTCCGTGAGCCCCCTGAAACTTGTCAGGAGCCTCAACTTGCTTGATGGATATCGAGACAATCCGCAAGAACACTGTCACAAGTAGAGAGGGACACTGAGGTCACAGCAGCATCGCGAAGGAGCTCCATTTACCCCAAATCAAATCGAGATGAGGCCCGCGACCGCTGCATTGACTCCAGAGCCATCCCTCGTTCCCCATCAAACACGACCAGTGGCTTGACTCCCTTTAGCAACTCTAGATGTTCCCCGAGAACAACGTGCCAAGTCTAGAGGAATACCAAGTTCAAAAGAGCACCTCGAGGAATGCTCCGTCGTACCCCAAATTGCCTCGAGATGAAAGCTGATTCCCTGGCTTAGACTCAAGACGTAGGCCAACATTCCACAAGCCCCTCAAGAGGAGGCTTCTCTCAGCAGTAGGTATGAGGAAGGGGCCCTGAAATTGCTGCCTCAAGTGGCATATACACCGAGAAGCCCTGACTCGAAAGGAGGCCGGGTTTCCATGCAGTGGCTTGAATACAGGCTCATCTTTCATCTCACAAGGTGAAGGGATGTCTGCATCCACTGTGGAGTCCCTAGAGAAAGCCCTAGGTCCCCGACTCCTTACGACGGAATGTCTCACATGACTCTGACAACTCGAGAGGCACGCAGAGCTCACTGCTTCAAAAGGTGATGGTGCCTGACTCCTCTTGAACATTGACAGGAATTCCCAGTATCCCTGTGGCTACTGGAAAGGACCCTTTATCTCCCGACTCACATCGAGAAGCGTCCCTTTTGCCCTGCCAATTCCTCGAAGAGATTCCTGAGGTGTCCCTCGTAACTCGACAGGAGTCCTGACTTCGCTGAATAAACACGAGGGTTGAAGGGCCATCCCCGCCCTAACTCGAGAATGTACCCCAGGTCCCCGCCGCAACTCGAGAAAAACCATGACACTTCCCCCTCCAAGCGAGATGAGAACCGATTTCCCTGCACTGCATGCAGAGCAATTCCGTGAGCCCCATGAAACATGTCAGGAGCCTCGACTTGCTTGATAGATCTCCAGACAATCCGCAAGAACACTGTGAGAAGTAGAGAGGGGCCCTGAGGTCACACCAGCATCGCGAAGGGGCCATGTACCCCAAATCAATACGAGATGAGAACTGCTTCCCCTGCATTGACTCCAGAGCCATCCCCCGTTCCGCATCAAACACGACCAGTGGCTTGACTCCCTTTAGGCAACTCCAGAGGTTCCCCCAGAACAACGTGCCAAGTCTAGAAGAATACCAAGTTCAGCAGAGCACCTCGAGGAATGCCCCGTGTACCACAAATTGCCTCGAGATGAGAGCTGATTCCCTGGCTTAGACTCAAGACGTAGGCCACATTTCCACAAGCCCCTCAAGAGGAGGCTTCTCTCAGCAGTAGGTATGAGGAGAGGGACCCTGAGTTTGCTGCCTCAAGTGGGCATATACACTAGAAGCCCTGACTCGAAAGGAGGCCGGGTTTCCTTGCAGTGGCTTGAATACAGGCTCATCTTTCATCTCACAAGGTGAAGGGATGTCTGCATCCCCTGTGGAGTCCCTACAGAAAGCCCTAGGTCCCCGACTCCTTTCGACGGAATGCCTCACATGCCTCTGACACATCGAGAGGCACGCAGAGCTCACTGCTTCAAAAGGTGACGGTGCCTGACTTCTCTTGAACATTGACAGAAATCCCAGTATCCCTGTGGCTACTGGAAAGGCACCTGGGTCTCCCGCCTCACCTCGAGAAGCGTTCCTTTTGCCCTGCCAAGCCTCGAAGAGATTCCTGAGGTGTCCCTCGTAACTCGAGAGGAGTCCTGACTTCGCTGAACAAACACGAGGGTTGAAGGGCCATCCCCGCCCTAACTCGAGAATGTACCCCAGGTCCCGCCGCAACTCGAGAAAAACCATGAGACTTCCCTTCCAAGCGAGATGAGGCCCGATTCCCCTGCACTGCATGCAGAGCAATTCGTGAGCCCCATGAAACATGTCAGGAGCCTCGACTTGCTTGATGGATCTCGAGACAATCCGCAAAAACACTGTCAAAAATAGAGAGGGACCCTGAGGTTACACCAGCATCGCGAAAGAGCTCCATGTACCCCAAATCAACTCGAGATTAGGCCCGCTTCCCCTGCATTGACTCCAGAGCCATCCCCCTTTCCCATTCAAACACGACCAGTAGCTTGACACCCTTTAGGCAACTCCAGAGTTCCCCGAGTACAACGTGCCAAGTCTAGAGGAATACCAAGTTCAGCAGAGCCTCGAGGAATGCCCCGTGTACTCCAAATTGCCTAGAGATGAGAGCTGATTCCCTGGCTTAGACTCAAGACGTAGGCCGATTTTCCACAAGCCCCTCAAGAGGAGGCTTCTCTCAGCAATAATTATGAGGGAGAGACCCTGAGTTTGCTGCCTCAAGTGCCATATACACCGAGAAGCCCTGACTCGAAAGGAGACCGGGTTTCCTTACAGTTGCTTTAATTCAGGCTCATCTTTCATCTCACAAGGTGAAGGGATGTCTGCATCCCCTGTGGAGTCCCTAAGAAAGACCTAGTTCCCGACTCCTTTCAACGGAATGCCTCATATGCCTCTGAAACATCGAGAGACACGCAGAGCTCACTGCTTCAAAAGGTGACGGTGCCTGACTCCTCTTGAACATTTACAGGAATCCCAGTATCTCTGTGGCTACTGAAAGGGCCCCTGGGTCTCCCGCATCACCTCGAGAATCGGCCCTTTTGCCCTGCCAAGACTCAAAGAAATTCCTGAGGTGTCCCTCGTAACACGAAAGGAGCCCTGACGTCGCTGAACAAACACGAGGGTTGAAGGGCCATCCCCGCCTTAACTCGAGAATATACCTGAGGTCCCCGCCGCAACTCGAGAAAAACCATGAGACTTCCCCCTCCAAGAGAGATGAGGCCCGATTCCCCTGCACTGCATGCAGAGCAATTCCGTGATCCCCATGAAACATGTCAGGAGCCTCGACTTGCTTGATGGATCTCGAAACAATCCGCAGGAACACTGTCAGAAGTAGAGAGGGATCCTGAGGTCACACCAGCATTGCAAGGAGCACCATATACCCCAAATCAAATCGAGATGAGGCCCGCTTCCCTGCATTGACTCCAGAGCCATCCCCAATTCCCCATCAAACACGACCAGTAGGCTTGACTCCCTTTAGCCAACTCCATAGGGTGCCCCGAGAAAAACGTGCTAAATCTAGAGGAAAACCAAATTCAGCAGAGAAACTCGAGGAATGCTCCGTGTACACCAAATTTGCCTCGAGATGAGAGCTGATTCCCTGGCTTAGACTCAAGACATATGCCAACATTCCACAAGCCCCTCAAGAGGAGGCGTTCTCTCAGCAATAGGTATGAGGGAGGAACCCTGAGTATGCTGCCTCAATGGGCATATCCACCGAGAAGCCCTGACTCGAAAGGAGGCCGGGTTTCCTTTGCCGTGGCTTGAATACAGTCTCATCTTTCATCTCACAAGGTGAAGGGATGTCTGCATCCCCTATGGAGTCCCTAAAGAAAGCCCTAGAGTTACCCGAATCCTTTGGACGGAATACCTCACATGCCTCTGACACCTCGAGAGGCATGCAGAGCTCACTGCTTCTAAAGGTGACGGTGCCTGACTCCTCTGAACATTGACAGGAATACCAGTATCCCTGTGGCTACTGGAAAGGGCCCCTGTGTCTCCCGCCTCACCTCGAGAAGCGTCACTTTTGCCCTGCCAAGCCTCGAAGAGATTCCTGAAGTGTCCCTCATAACTCGACACCAGTCCTGACGTCGCTGAACAAACAGGAGTGTTGAAGGCCATCCCCGCCTTAACTCGAGAATGTACCCCAGGTCCCCGCCGCAACTCGAGAAAACCATGAGAATTCCCCCTCCAAGTGTGATGAGGCCCGATGCCCCTGCACTGCATGCAGAGAAATTCCATAATCCCCATGAAACATGTCAGGAGCCTGGACTTGCTTGATGGATCTCGAGGCAATCCGCAAAAACCCTGTCACATGTAGAGAGGGTCCCTGAGGTCACACCAGATTGGCCAAGGAGCTCCGAGAACCCCAAATCAACTCGAGATGAGGCCCGCTTCCCCTGCATTGACTCCAGAGCCATCCCCCGTTCCCCATTAAACACGATCAGTGGCTTTACTCCCTTTAGGCAACTCCAGAGATTCCCTGAGAACCACGTGTCAAGACTAGAGGAATACCAAGTTCAGCAGAGCAATTCGAGGAATGCACCGTGTACCACCAAATTGCCTCGAGATGAGAGCTGATTCCCTGGCTTAGACTCAAGAAGTATGCCAACTTCCACAAGCCCCTCAAGAGGAGGCTTCTCTCAGCAATAGGTATGAGGGAGGGACCCTGAGATTGCTGCCTCAATGGCATATACACCGAGAAGCCATGACTCGAAAGGAGCCCGGATTTCCTTGCAGTGGCTTGAATACAGGCTCATCTTTCATCTCACAAGGTGAAGGGATGTCTGCATCCCTGTGGAGTCCCTAGAGAAAGCCCTAGTTCCCTGACTCCTTTCGACGGAATGCCTCACATGCCTCTGACACTTCAAGAGGCACGCAGAGCTCACTGCTTCAAAAGGTGACGGTGCCTGACTCCTCTTGAACATTGACAGGAATCCCAGTATCTCTGTGGCTCCTGGAAAGGGCACCTGGGTCTCCCGCCTCAAGTCGAGAAGCGTCCCTTTTGCCCTGCCAAGCCTCGAAGAGATTCCTGAGGTGTCCCTCGTAACTCGACAGGATTCCTGACTTCGTTGAACAAACACGAGGGTTGAAGGGCCATCCCCCCCGTAACTCAAGAATGTACCCCAGGTCCCCGCCGCAACTCGAGAAAAACCATGAGACTAACTCTCCAAGCGAGATGAGGCCCGATTCCCCTGCACTGCATGCAGAGCAATTCCGTGAGCCCCATGAAACATGTCAGGAGCCTCAACTTGCTTGATGGATGTCGAGACAATCCGCAAGAACACTGTCACAAGTAGAGAGGGACACTGAGGTCACAGCAGCATCGCGAAGGAGCTCCATTTACCCCAAATCAAATCGAGATGAGGCCCGCTTCCGCTGCATTGACTCCAGAGCCATCCCTCATTCCCCATCAAACACGACCAGTGGCTTGACTCCCTTTCAGGCAACTCCAGAGATGTTCCCCGAGAACAACGTGCCAAGTCTAGAGGAATACCAAGTTCAGCAGAGCACCTCGCGGAATGCTCCGTGTACCCCAAATTGCCTCGAGATGAAAGCTGATTCCCTGGCTTAGACTCAAGACGTAGGCCAACATTCCACAAGCCCCTCAAGAGGAGGCTTCTCTCAGCAGTAGGTATGAAGAGGGGCCCTGAAATTGCTGCCTCAAGTGGGCATATACACCGAGAAGCCCTGACTCGAAAGGAGGCGGGTTTCCATGCAGTGGCTTGAATACAGGCTCATCTTTCATCTCACAAGTGAAGGGATGTCTGCATCCACTGTGGAGTCCCTAAGAAAGCCCTAGGTCCCCGACTCCTTACGACGGAATGTCTCACATGACTCTGACAACTCGAGAGGCACGCAGAGCTCACTGCTTCAAAAGGTGACGGAGCCTGACTCCTCTTGAACATTGACAGGAATCCCAGTATCCCTGTGGCTACTGGAAAGGGACCCTTTATCTCCCGACTCACATCGAGAAGCGTCCCTTTTGCCCTGCCAATTCTCGAAGAGATTCCTGAGGTGACCCTCGTAACTCGAGAGGAGTCCTGACTTCGCTGAACAAACACGAGGGTTGAAGGGCCATCCCCGCCCTAACTCGAGAATGTACCCCAGGTCCCCGCAACTCGAGAAAAAACCATGAGACTTCCCCCTCCAAGCGAGATGAGAACCGATTCCCTGCACTGCATGCAGAGCAATTCCGTGAGCCCCATGAAACATGTCAGGAGCCTCGACTTGCTTGATAGATCTCCAGACAATCCGCAAAAACACTGTGAGAAGTAGAGACGGGCCTGAGGTCACACCAGCATCGCGAAGGGGCTCCATGTACCCCAAATCAATACGAGATGAGAACTGCTTCCCCTGCATTGACTCCAGAGCCATCTCCCATTCCGCATCAAACACGACCAGTGGCTTGACTCCCTTTAGGCAACTCCAGACGTTCCCCCAGAACAACGTGCCAAGTCTAGAAGAATACCAAGTTCAGCAGAGCACCTCGAGGAATGCCCGTGTACCCCAAATTGCCTCGAGATGAGAGCTGATTCCCTGGCTTAGACTCAAGACGTAGGCCGACTTTCCACAAGCCCTCAAGAGGAGGCTTCTCTCAGCAGTAGGTATGATGGAGTGGCCCTGAGTTTGCTGCCACAAGTGGCATATACACCTAGAAGCCCTGACTCGAAAGGAGGCCGGGTTCCTTGCAGTGGCTTGAATACAGGCTATCTTTCATCTCACAAGGTCAAGGGATGTCTGCATCCCCTGTGGAGTCCCTACAGAAAGCCTAGGTCCCCGACTCCTTTCGACGGAATGCCTCACATGCCTCTGACACATCGAGAGGCACGCAGAGCTCACTGCTTCAAAAGGTGACGGTGCCTGACTCCTCTTGAACATTGACAGAAATCCCAGTATCCCTGTGGCTACTGGAAAGCGCACCTGGGTCTCCCGACTCACCTCGAGAAGCTTCCTTTTGCCCTGCCAACCCTCGAAGAGATTCCTGAGGTGTCGCTCGTAACTCGAGAGGAGTCCTGACTTCGCTGAACAAACACGAGGGTTGAAGGGCCATCCCCGCCCTAACTCGAGAATGTACCCCAGGTCTCCGCCGCAACTCGAGAAAAACCATGAGACTTCCCTTCCAAGCGAGATGAGGCCCGATTCCCCTGCACTGCATGCAGAGCAATTGCGTGAGCCCCATGAAACATGTCAGGAGCCTCGACTTGCTTGATGGATCTCGAGACAATCCGCAAAAACACTGTCAAAAATAGAGAGGGACCCTAAGGTTACACCAGCATCGCGAAAGAGCTCCATGTACCCCAAATCAACTCGAGATTAGGCCCGCTTCCCCTGCATTGACTCCAGAGCCATCCCCCTTTTCCCATTCAAACACGACCAGTAGGCTTGACACCCTTTAGGCAACTCCAGAGGTTCCCCGAGTACAACGTGCCAAGTCTAGAGGAATACCAAGTTCAGCAGAGCACCTCGAGGAATGCCCGTGTACTCCAAATTGCCTAGAGATGAGAGCTGATTCCCTGGCTTAGACTCAAGACGTAGGCCGATTTTCCACAAGCCCCTCAAGAGGAGGCTTCTCTCAGCAGTAATTATGAGGGAGAGACCCTGAGTTTGCTGCCTCAAGTGCATATACACCGAGAAGCCCTGACTCGAAAGGAGACCGGGTTTCCTTGCAGTTGCTTTAATTCAGGCTCATCTTTCATCTCACAAGGTGAAGGGATGTCTGCATCCCCTGTGGAGTCCCTAAAGAAAGACCTAGTTCCCTGACTCCTTTCGACGGAATACCTCATATTCCTCTGAAACACCTCGAGAGACACGCAGAGCTCACTGCTTCAAAAGGTGACGGTGCCTGACTCCTCTTGAACATTTACAGGAATCCCAGTATCTCTGTGGCTACTGGAAAGGGCCCCTGGGTCTCCCGCATTACCTCGAGAAAGCGTCCTTTTGCCCTGCCAAGCCTCGAAGAGATTCCTGAGGTGTCCCTCGTAACTCGACAGGAGTCCTGACTTCGCTGAACAAACACGAGGGTTGAAGGGCCATCCCGCCTTAACTCGAGAATATACCTGAGGTCCACGCCGCAACTCGAGAAAAACCATGAGACTTCCCCCTCCAAGAGAGATGAGGCCCGATTCCCCTGCACTGCATGCAGAGCAATTCCGTGATCCCCATGAAACATGTCAGGAGCCTCGACTTGCTTGATGGATGTCGAGACAATCCGCAAAAACACTGTCACAAGTAGAGAGGGATCCTGAGGTCACACCAGCATTGCAAGGAGCACCATATACCCCAAATCAAATCGAGATGAGGCCCGCTTCCCCTGCATTGACTCCAGAGCCATCCCCCATTCCCCATCAAACACGACCTGTAGGCTTGACTCCCTTTAGCCAACTCCAGAGGGTGCCCGAGAAAAACGTGCCAAATCTAGAGGAAAACCAAATTCAGCAGAGCAACTCGAGGAATGCTCCGTGTACACCAAATTGCCTCGAGATGAGAGCTGATTCCCTGGCTTAGACTCAAGACATATGCCAACTTTCCACAAGCCCCTCAAGAGGAGGCTTCTCTCATCAATAGGTATGAGGGAGGGAACCCTGAGTATTGCTGCCTCAAATGGGCATATCCACCGAGAAGCCCTGACTCGAAAGGAGGCCGGGTTTCCTTGCAGTGGCTTGAATACAGTCATAGTTTTCATCTCACAAGGTGAAGGGAGGTCTGCACCCCTGTGGAGTCCCTAGAGAAAGCCCTAGTTACCCCGAATCCTTTGGACGGAATACCTCACATGCCTCTGACACCTCAAGAGGCATGCAGAGCTCACTGCTTCTAAAAGTGACGGTGCCTGACTCCTCCTGAACATTGACAGGAATACCAGTATCCCTGTGGCTACTGGAAAGGGCCCCTGGGTCTCCCGACTCACTCGAGAAGCGTCACTTTTGCCCTGCCAAGCCTCGAAGAGATTCCTGAAGTGTCCCTCGTAACTCGACACCAGTCCTGACGTCGCTGAACAAACAGGAGTGTTGAAGGCCATCCCCGCCTTAACTCGAGAATATACCCAGGTCCCCGCCGCAACTCGAGAAAAACCATGAGAATTCCCCCTCCAAGCGAGATGAGGCCCGATTCCCCTGCACTGCATGCAGAGCAATTCCGTGAGCCCCATGAAACATGTCAGGAGCCTGGACTTGCTTGATGGATCTCGAGGCAATCCGCAAAAACCCTGTCACATGTAGAGAGGGTCCCTGAGGTCACACCAGCATTCGCCAAGGAACTCCATGAACCCCAAATCAACTCGAGATGAGGCCCGCTTCCCCTGCATTGACTCCAGAGCCATCCCCCTTTCCCCATCAAACACGACCAGGCTTGACTCCCTTTAGGCAACTCCAGAGATTCCCCGAGAACAACGTGCCAAGTCTAGAGGAATACCAAGTTCAGCAGAGCAATTCGAGGAATGCTCCGTGTACCCCAAATTGCCTCGAGATGAGAGCTGATTCCCTGGCTTAGACTCAAGACGTAGGCCAACTTTCCACAAGCCTCTCAAGAGGAGGCTTCTCTCAGCAATAGGTATGAGGGAGGGACCCTGAGATTGCTGCCTCAAGTGGCATATACACCGAGAAGCCATGACTCGAAAGGAGCCCGGGTTTCCTTGCAGTGGCTTGAATACAGGCTCATCTTTCATCTCACAAGGTGAATGGATGTCTGCACCCACTGTGGAGTCCCTAGAGAAATCCCTAGGTCCCCGACTCCTTTCAACGGAATGCCTCACATGCCTCTGACATTTCAAGAGGCACGCAGAGCTCACTGCTTCAAAAGGTGACGGTGCCTGACTCCTCTTGAACATTGACAGGAATCCCAGTATCCAATGGCTACTGGAAAGGGCACCCTGGGTCTCCCGCCTCACCTCGAGAAGCGTCCCTTTTCCCTGCCAAGCCTTGAAGAGATTCTGAGGTGTCCCTCGTAACTCGACAGGATTCCTGACTTCGCTTGAACAAACACGAGGGTTGAAGGGCCATCCCCCCTGTAACTCGAGAATGTACCCCAGGTCCCCGCCGCAACTCGAGAAAAACCATGAGACTTCCCCTTCAAGCGAGATGAGGCCCGATTCCCCTGCACTGCATGCAGAGCAATTCCGTGAGCCCCCTGAAACTTGTCAGGAGCCTCGACTTGCTTGATGGATGTCGAGACAATCCGCAAAAACACTGTCACAAGTAGAGAGGGACACTGAGGTCACACCAGCATCGCGAAG
This sequence comes from Odocoileus hemionus, assembly GCA_020976825.1. Classification (NCBI taxonomy): domain Eukaryota; kingdom Metazoa; phylum Chordata; class Mammalia; order Artiodactyla; family Cervidae; genus Odocoileus; species Odocoileus hemionus. Next base: position 8,719 of record JAJLRB010001493.1, on the reverse strand, counting down.
GAGCTCCATGGGCCCCAAATCAACTCGAGATGAGGCCCGCTTCCCTGCATTGACTCCAGAGCCATCCCCGTTCCCCATCAAACACGACCAGTGGCTTGACTCCCTTTAGGCAACTCCAGAGGTTCCCCGAGAAACAACGTGCCAAGTCTAGAGGAATACCAAGTTCAGCAGAGCACCTCGAGGAATGCTCCGTGTACCCCAAATTGCCTCGAGATGAAAGCTGATTCCCTGGCTTAGACTCAAGACGTAGGCCAACTTTCCACAAGCCCCTCAAGAGGAGGCTTCTCTCAGCAGTAGGTATGAAGAGGGGCCCTGAAATTGCTGCCTCAAGTGGCATATACACCGAGAAGCCCTGACTCGAAAGGAGGCCGGGTTTCCATGCAGTAGTTTGAATACAGGCTCATCTTTCATCTCACAAGGTGAAGGGATGTCTGCATCCACTGTGGAGTCCCTAAAGAAAGCCCTAGGTCCCCGACTCCTTTCGACGGAATGTCTCACATGCCTCTGACAACTCGAGAGGCACGCAGAGCTCACTGCTTCAAAAGGTGATGGTGCCTGACTCCTCTTGAACATTGACAGGAATCCCAGTATCCCTGTGGCTACTGGAAAGGGCCCTGGGTCTCCCGCCTCACCTCGAGAAGCGTCCCTTTTGCTCTGCCAAGCCTCGAAGAGATTCCTGAGGTGTCCCTCGTAACTCGACAGGAGTCCTGACTTCGCTGAATAAACACGAGGGTTGAAGGGCCATCCCCGCCGTAACTCGAGAATGTACCCCATTTCCCCGCCGCAACTCGAGAAAAACCATGAGACTTCCCCCTCCAAGCGAGATGAGAACCGATTCCCCTGCACTGCATGCAGAGCAATTCCGTGAGCCCCATGAAACATGTCAGGAGCCTCGACTTGCTTGATGGATCTCGAGAAAATCCGCAAAAACACTGTGAGAAGTAGAGAGGGGACCCTGAGGTCACACCAGCATTGCGAAGGGCTCAATGTACCCCAAATCAAATCGAGATGAGGCCTGCTTCCCTTTCATTGACTCCAGAGCCATTCCCCGTTCCCATTCAAACACGACCAGTGGCTTGACTCCCTTTAGGCAACTCCAGAGGTTCACCCAGAACAACATGCCAAGTCTAGAGGAATACCAAGTTCAGCAGAGTACCTCGAGGAATGCTCCGTGTACCCCAAAGTGCCTCGAGATGAGAGCTGATTCCTGGCTTAGACTCAAGACGTAGGCCAACTTTTCACAAGCCCCTCATGAGGAGGCTTCTCTCAGCAATAGGTATGAGGGAGGGGCCCTGAGTTTGCTGCTCAAGCGGCATATACACCGACAATCCCTGACTCGAAAGGAGGCAGGGTTTCCTTGCAGTGGCTTGAATACAGGTCGTCTTCATCTCACAAGGTGAAGGGATGTCTGCACCACCTGTGGAGTCCCTAGAGAGAAAGCCCTAGGTTCCCGACTCCTTTCGACGGAATGCCTCACAAGCCTTTGACACATCGAGAGGCACGCAGAGCTCACTGCTTCAAAATTTGACGGAGCCTGAATCCTCTTGAACATTGACAGAAATCACAGTATCCCTGTGGCTACTGGAAAGGGACCCCTGGGTCTCCCGCCTCACATCGAGAAGCGTCCCTTTTGCCCTGCCAATCCTCGAAGAGATTCCTGAGTTGTCCCTCGTAACTCGACAGGAGTCCTGACTTCGCTGAACAAACACGAGGTTTGAAGGGCCATCCCCGCCCTAAGTCGAGAATGTACCCCAGGTCCCCGTCGCAACTCGAGAAAAAACATGAGACTTCCCCCTCCAAGCGAGATGAGAACCGATTCCCCTGCACTGCATGCAGAGCAATTCCCTGAGCCCCATGAAACATGTCAGGAGCCTCGACTTGCTTGATAGATCTCGAGACAATCCGCAAAACACTGTGAGAAGTAGAGAGGGACCCTGAGGTCACACCAGCATCGCGAAGGGGCTCCATGGGCCCCAAATCAACTCGAGATGAGGCCTGCTTCCCCTGCATTGACTCCAGAGCCATCTCCCGTTCCCATCAAGCACGACCTGTGGCTTGACTCCCTTTAGGCAACTCCAGAGTTCCCCCAGAACAACGTGCCAAGTCTAGAGGAATACCAAGTTCAGCAGAGCAACTCGAGGAATGCCCCGTGTACTCCAAATTGCCTCGAGATGAGAGGTGATTCCCTGGCTTAGACTCAAGACGTAGGCCGACTTTCCACAAGCCCTCAAGAGGAGGCTTCTCTCAGCAATAGATATGAGGAGGGGCCCTGAGTTTGCTGCCCACAAGTGGGCATATACAACTAGAAAGCCCTGACTCGAAAGGAGGCCGGGTTTCCTTGCATTGGTTGAATACAGTCTCATCTTTCATCTCACAAGGTGAAGGGATGTCTGCATCCCCTGTGGAGTCCCTACAGAAAGACCTAGGTCCCCGACTCCTTTCGACGGAATGCCTCACATGCCTCTGACACATCGAGAGGCACGCAGAGCTCACTGCTTCAAAAGGTGACGGAGCCTGATTCCTCTTGAACATTGACAGAAATCCCAGTATCCCTGTGGCTACTGGAAAGCGCACCTGGGTCTCCCGCCTCACCTCGAGAAGCGTCCCTTTTGCCCTGCCAACCCTCGAAGAGATTCCTGAGGTGTCCCTCGTAACTCGAGAGGAGTCCTGACTTCGCTGAACAAACACGAGGGTTGAAGGGCCATCCCCGCCCTAACTCGAGAATGTACCCCAGGTCTCCGCCGCAACTCGAGAAAAACAATGAGACTTCCCCTTTCAAGCGAGATGAGGCCCGATTCCCCTGCACTGCATGCAGTGCAATTGCGTGAGCCCCATGAAACATGTCAGGAGCCTCGACTTGCTTGATGGATCTCGAGACAATCCGCAAAAACACTGTCACAAATAGAGAGGGACCCTAAGGTTACACCAGCATCGCGAAAGAGCTCCATGTACCCCAAATCAACTCGAGATTAGGCCCGCTTCCCCTGCATTGACTCCAGAGCCATCCCCCTTTCCCATTCAAACACGACCAGTAGGCTTGACACCCTTTAGGCAACTCAAGAGTTCCCCGAGTACAACGTGCCAAGTCTAGAGGAATACCAAGTTCAGCAGAGCAACTCGAGGAATGCCCCGTGTACTCCAAATTGCCTAGAGATGAGAGCTGATTCCCTGGCTTAGACTCAAGACGTAGGCCGATTTTTCCACAAGCCCCTCAAGAGGAGGCTTCTCTCAGCAGTAATTATGAGGGAGAGACCCTGAGTTTGCTGCCTCAAGTGGGCATATACACCGAGAAGCCCTGACTCGAAAGGAGACCGGGTTTCCTTACAGTTGCTTTAATTCAGGCTCAGTCTTTCATCTCACAAGGTGAAGGGATGTCTGCATCCCCTGTGGAGTCCCTAAAGAAAGACCTAGTTCCCCGACTCCTTTCGACGGAATGCCTCACATGCCTCTGAAACATCGAGAGGCACGCAGAACTCACTGCTTCAAAATGTGACGGTGCCTGACTCCTCTTGAACATTGACCGGAATCCCAGTATCTCTGTGGCTACTGGAAAGGGCCCCTGGGTCTCCCGCACTCACCTCGAGAATCGTCCCTTTTGCCCTGCCAAGCTCAAAGAAATTCCTGAGGTGTCCCTCGTAACACGAAAGGAGCCCTGACGTCGTGAACAAACACGAGGGTTGAAGGGCCATCCCCGCCTTAACTCGAGAATATACCTGAGGTCCCCGCCGCAACTCGAGAAAAACCATGAGACTTCCCCCTCCAAGAGAGATGAGGCCCGATTCCCCTGCACTGCATGCAGAGCAATTCCGTGATCCCCATGAAACATGTCAGGAGCCTCGACTTGCTTGATGGATCTCGAAAAAATCCGCAAAAACACTGTCACAAGTAGAGAGGGATCCTGAGGTCACACCAGCATTGACAAGGAGCACCATATACCCCAAATCAAATCGAGATGAGGCCCGCTTCCCTGCATTGACTCCAGAGCCATCCCCCATTCCCCATCAAACACGACCAGAGGCTTGACTCCCTTTAGGCAACTCCATAGGGTGCCCGAGAAAAACGTGCTAAATCTAGAGGAAAACCAAATTCAGCAGAGCAAACTCGAGGAATGCTCCGTGTACACCAATTTGCCTCGAGATGAGAGCTGATTCCCTGGCTTAGACTCAAGACATATGCCAACTTTCCACAAGCCCCTCAAGAGGAGGCGTCTCTCATCAATAGGTATGAGGGAGGGACCCTGAGATTGCTGCCTCAATGGGACATATACACCGAGAAGCCCTGACTCGAAAGGAGGCCGGGCTTCCTTGCAGTGGCTTGAATACAGGCTCATATCTTTCATCTCACAAGGTGAAGGGAGGTCTGCACCCCTATGGAGTCCCTAGAGAAAGCCCTAGTTAACCGAATCCTTTCGACGGAAAACCCTCACATGCCTCTGACACCTCGAGAGGCATGCAGAGCTCACTGCTTCAAAATTTGACGGAGCCTGACTCCTCCTGAACATTGACAGGAATACCAGTATCCCTGTGGCTACTGGAAAGGGACCCTGGGTCTCCCGACTCACCTCGAGAAGCGTCACTTTTGCCCTGCCAAGCCTCGAAGAGATTCCTGAAGTGTCCCTCATAACTCGACAGGAGTTCCTGACATCGCTGAACAAACACGAGTGTTGAAGGCCATCCCCGCCTTAACTCGAGAATATACCCCAAGTCCCCGCCGCAACTCGAGAAAAACCATGAGAATTCCCCCTCCAAGTGTGATGAGGCCCGATTCCCCTGCACTGCATGCAGAGAAATTCCATGAGCCCCCTGAAACATGTCAGGAGCCTGGACTTGCTTGATGGATGTCGAGACAATCCGCAAAACCCTGTCACATGTAGAGAGGGACCCTGAGGTCACACCAGCATTCGCGAAGGAGCTCCATGGAACCCCAAATCAACTCGAGATGAGGCCCGCTTCCCCTGCATTGACTCCAGAGCCATCCCCTGTTCCCCATTAAACACGATCAGTGGCTTGACTCCCTTTAGGCAACTCCAGAGGTTCCCCGAGAACCACGTGCCAAGTCTAGAGGAATACCAAGTTCAGCAGAGCAACTCGAGGAATGCTCCGTGTACCCCAAATTGCCTCGAGATGAGAGCTGATTCCCTGGCTTAGACTCAAGAAGTATGCCAACTTTCCACAAGCCCCTCAAGAGGAGGCTTCTCTCAGCAATAGGTATGAGGGAGGGACCCTGAGATTGCTGCCTCAATGGCATATACACCGAGAAGCCATGACTCGAAAGGAGCCGGATTTCCTTGCAGTGGCTTGAATACAGTCTATCTTTTCATCTCACAAGGTGAAGGGATGTCTGCACCCCTGTGGAGTCCCTAGAGAAAGCCCTAGGTCCCCGACTCCTTTCGACGGAATGCCTCACATGCCTCTGACACCTTCGAGAGGCACGCAGAGCTCACTGCTTCAAAATTTGACGGAGCCTGACTCCTCTTGAACATTGACAGGAATCCCAGTATCCCTGTGGCTACTGGAAAGGCACCCTGGGTCTCCCGACTCACCTCGAGAAGCGTCCCTTTTGCCCTGCCAAGCCTCGAAGAGATTCCTGAGGTGTCCCTCGTAACTCGACAGGAGTCCTGACTTCGTTGAACAAACACGAGGGTTGAAGGGCCATGCCCCCCGTAAGTCGAGAATGTACCCCAGGTCCCCGCCGCAACTCGAGAAAAACCATGAGACTTTAACTCTCCAAGCGAGATGAGGCCCGATTCCCCTGCACTGCATGCAGAGCAATTCCGTGAGCCCCCTGAAACTTGTCAGGAGCCTCGACTTGCTTGATGGATGTCGAGGCAATCCGCAAAAACACTGTCACAAGTAGAGAGGGACCCTGAGGTCACACCAGCATCGCGAAGGAGCTCCATGGGCCCCAAATCAACTCGAGATGAGGCCCGCTTCCCCTGCATTGACTCCAGAGCCATCCCCCGTTCCCCATCAAACACGACCTGAGGCTTGACTCCCTTTAGGCAACTCCAGAGGTTCCCCGAGAACAAAATGCCAAGTCTAGAGGAATACCAAGTTCAGCAGAGCAACTCGAGGAATGCTCCGTGTACCCCAAATTGCCTCGAGATGAGAGCTGATTCCCTGGCTTAGACTCAAGACGTAGGCCACCTTTCCACAAGCCCCTCAAGAGGAGGCTTCTCTCAGCAGTAATTATGAGGGAGGGACCCTGAGATTGCTGCCTCAATGGGCATATACACCGAGAAGCCCTGACTCGAAAGGAGGCCGGGATTCCTTGCAGTGGCTTTAATACAGGCTAGTCTTTCATCTCACAAGGTGAAGGGATGTCTGCACCCCTGTGGAGTCCCTAAAGAAAGACCTAGTTCCCTGACTCCTTTCGACGGAATGCCTCACATGCCTCTGACACATCGAGAAGCACGCAGAGCTCACTGCTTCAAAATTTGACGGTGCCTGACTCCTCTTGAACATTTACAGGAATCCCAGTATCTCTGTGGCTACTAGAAAGGGCCCCTGGGTCTCCCCCATCACCTCGAGAAGCGTCCCTTTTGCCCTGCCAAGCCTCAAAGAGATTCCTGAGGTGTCCCTCATAACACGAAAGGAGTCCTGACTTCGCTGAACAAACACGAGGGTTGAAGGGCCATCCCCGCCTTAACTCGAGAATGTACCTGAGGTCCCCGCGCAAACTCGAGAAAAACCATGAGACTTCCCCCTCCAAGAGAGATGAGGCCCGATTCCCTGCATTGACTCCAGAGCCATCCCCCCTGAAACATTCCCCTTGCTTGATCAAACCGCACACTGACAGTAGCTTGAGTCCCTTTAGGGCCAACTCCATAGGGTGCCCGAGAAAAAACACGACCTGAGGCTTGACTGCTAAATCTAGAGGTTCCCCGAAACCAAATTCAGCAGAGAAACTCAGAGAAACTGCTCCGTGTACCCCTAATTTGCCTCGAGATGAGAGCTGATTCCCTGGCTTAGACTCAAGACATATGCCAACATTCCACAAGCCCCTCAAGAGGAGGCTTCTCTCAGCAATAGGTATGAGGTAGGGACCGTGAGATTGCTGCCTCAAGTGGCATGTCCACCAAGAAGCCATGACTCGAAAGGTGCGCGGATTTCCTTACAGTGGCTTGAATACAGGCTCATCTTTCATCTCACAAGGTGAAGGGATGTCTGCATCCCATGTGGAGTCCCTTGAAAAAGCCCTAGGTCCCCGACTCCTTTCGACGGAATACCTCACATGCCTCTGACACTTCAAGAGGCACGCAGAGCTCACTGCTTCAAAATGTGACGGTGCCTGACTCCTCTTGAACATTGACAGGAATCCCAGTATCTCAATGGCTCCTGGAAAGGGCACCTGGGTCTCGCGCCTCAAGTCGAGAAGCGTCCCTTTTGCCCTGCCAAGCCTTGAAGAGATTCCTGAGGTGTCCCTCGTAACTCGACCGTATTCCTGACGTCGTTGAACAAACACGAGGGTTGAAGGGCCATCCCCCCTGTAACTCGAGAATGTACCCCAGGTCCCCGCCGCAACTCGAGAAAAACCATGAGATTTACTCTCCAAGCTAGATGAGGCCCGATTCCCCTGCACTGCATGCAGAGCAATTCCGTGAGCCCCTGAAACTTGTCAGGAGCCTCGACTTGCTTGATGGATGTCGAGACAATCCGCAAAAACACTGTCACAAGTAGAGAGGGACACTGAGGTCACAGCAGCATCGCGAAGGAGCTCCATTTACCCCAAATCAAATCGAGATGAGGTCCGCGACCGCTGCATTGACTCCAGAGCCATCCCTCGTTCCCCATCAATCACGACCAGTGGCTTGACTCCCTTTCAGCAACTCCAGAGGTTCCCCGAGAACAACGTGCCAAGTCTAGAGGAATACCAAGTTCAGCAGAGCACCTCGCGGAATGCTCAGTCTACCCCAAATTGCCTCGAGATGAAAGCTGATTCCCTGGCTTAGACTCAAGACGTAGGCCAACATTCCACAAGCCCCTCAAGAGGAGGCTTCTCTCAGCAATAGGTATGAAGAAGGGGCCCTGAAATTGCTGCCTCAAGTGGCATATACACCGAGAAGCCCTGACTCGAAAGGAGGCCGGGTTTCCATGCAGTAGCTTGAATACAGGCTCATCTTTCATCTCACAAGTGAAGGGATGTCTGCATCCACTGTGGAGTCCCTAGAGAAAGCCCTAGGTCCCCGACTCCTTACGACGGAATGTCTCACATGACTCTGACAACTCGAGAGGCACGCAGAGCTCACTGCTTCAAAAGGTGATGGTGCCTGACTCCTCTTGAACATTGACAGGAATTCCAGTATCCCTGTGGCTACTGGAAAGGGCCCTCAGGTCTCCCGCCTCACCTCGAGAAGCGTCCATTTTGCTCTGCCAAGCCTCGAAGAGATTCCTGAGGTGTCCCTCGTAACTCGACAGGAGTCCTGACGTCGCTGAAAAAACACGAGGGATGAAGGCCACCCCGCCGTAACTCGAGAATGTACCCCATTTCCCCACCGCAACTCGAGAAAAACCATGAGACTTCCCCGTCCAAGCGAGATGAGAACCGATTCCCCTGCACTTCATGCAGAGCAATTCCGAGAGCCCCATGAAACATGTCAGGAGCCTCGACTTGCTTGATGGATCTCGAGAAAATACGCAAAAACACTGTGAGAAGTAGAGACGGGTTGAGGTCACACCAGCTTCGCGAAGCGGCTCAATGTACCCCAAATCAAATCGAG
>JAJLRB010001492.1:0-28308 GCA_020976825.1 Odocoileus hemionus | reverse complement strand
CGAAAGGAGTCGGGGACCTAGGGCTTTCTCTGAGGGAACCTCCACAGGTGGCTGCAGACATCCCTTCAGCTTGTGAGATGAAAGACTAGACTGTATTCAAGCCACTGCAAGGAAACCCGGCCTCCTTTCGAGTCAGGGCTTCTCGGTGTATATGCCCATTGAGGCAGCAATCTCAGGGTCCCTCCTCATACCTATTGCTGAGAGAAGCCTCCTCTTGAGGGGCTTGTGGAAAGGTGGTGCTACGTCTTGAGTCTAAGCCAGGGAATCAGCTCATCATCTCGAGGCAATTTGGGGTACACGGAGCCAGTCCTCGAGTTGCTCTGCTGAACTTGGTACTCCTCTAGACTTGGCCCGTTGTTCTCGGGGAACCTCTGGAGTTGCCTAAAGGGAGTCAAGCCTCAGGTCGTGTTTGATGGGGAACGGGGGATGGCTCTGGAGTCAATGCAGGGGAAGCGGGCCTCATCTCGAGTTGATTTGGGGGCCCATGGAGCTCCTTCGCGATGCTGGTGTGACCTCAGGGTTCCCTCTCTACTTGTATGACAGTGTTTTTGCGGACTGTCTCGACATCCATCAAGCAAGTCGAGGCTCCCACCCCCCCGACATGTTTCAGGGGGCTCACGGAATTGCTCTGCAATGCAGTGCAGGGGAATCGGGCCTCATCATCGCTTGGAGGGGGAAGTCTCATTGTTTTTTTCTCGAGTTGCGGCGGGGACCTGGGGTACATTCTCGACTTACGGCGGGGATGGCCCTTCAACCCTCGTGTTGTTCAACGAAGTCAGGACTCCTGTCGAGTTACGAGGGACACCTCAGGAGTCTCTTCGAGGCTTGGCAGGGCAAATAGGGACGCTTCTCGAGGTGAGTCTTTTGGGAGACCCCAGGGTCCCTTTTCCAGTAGCCACAGGGATACTGGGATTCCTGTCAATGTTCAAGAGGAGTCAGGCTCCGTCAAATTTTGAAGCAGTGAGCTCTGCGTGCCTCTCGAGGTGTCAGAGGCATGTGAGGCATTCCGTCGAAAGGAGTCGGGACCTAGGGCTTTCTCTAGGGACTCCACAGGTGGTGCAGACATCCCTTCACCTTGTGAGATGAAAGACTAGACTGTATTCAAGCCACTGCAAGGAAACCGGGCCTCCTTTCGAGTCAGGGCTTCTCGGTGTATATGCCCATTGAGGCAGGCAATCTCAGGGTCCCTCCATCATACCTATTGCTGAGAGAAAAGCCTCCTCTTGAGGGGCTTGTGGAAAGGTGGCCTACGTCTTGAGTCTAAGCCAGGGAATCAGCTCTCATCTCGAGGCAATTTGGGGTACACGGAGCAGTCCTCGAGTTGCTCTGCTGAACTTGGTACTCCTCTAGACTTGGCCCGTTGTTCTCGGGGAACCTCTGGAGTTGCCTAAAGGGAGTCAAGCCTCAGGTCGTGTTTGATGGGAACGGGGGATGGCTCTGGAGTCAATGCAGGGGCAAGCGGGCCTCATCTCGAGTTGATTTGGGGCCCATGGAGCTCCTTCGCGATGCTGGTGTGACCTCAGGGTCCCTCTACTTTACTGTGACAGTGTTTTTGCGGACTGTCTCGACATCCATCAAGCAAGTCGAGGCTCCTGACATGTTTCAGGGGGCCTCACGGAATTGCTCTGCATGCAGTGCAGGGGGAATATCGGGCCTCATCTCGCTTGGAGGGGAAGTCTCATGGTTTTTCTCGAGTTGCGGCGGGGACCTGGGGTACATTCTCGACTTACGGCGCTAGGGGATGGCCCTTCAACCCTGTGTTTGTTCAACGAAGTCAGGACTCTGTCGAGTTACGAGGGACACCTCAGGAGTCTCTTCGAGGCTTGGCAGGCAAAATGGGACGCCTTCTCGAGGTGAGTCGGGAGACCCAGGGTCCCTTTCCAGTAGCCACAGGGATTACTGGGATTCCTGTCAATGTTCAAGAGGAGTCAGGCTCCGTCAAATTTTGAAGCAGTGAGCTCTGCGTGACCTTCTCTCGAGGTGTCAGAGGCATGTGAGGCATTCCGTCGAAAGGAGTCGGGGACTAGGGCTTTCTCTAGGGACAACCTCCACAGGGTGCGTGCAGACATCCCTTCACCTTGTGAGATGAAAGACTAGACTGTATTCAAGCCCACTGCAAGGAAACCCGGCCTCCTTTCGAGTCAGGGCTTCTCGGTGTATATGCCCATTGAGGCAGCAATCTCAGGGTCCCTCCTCACTACCTCATGGCTTGAGAGAGAGCCTCCTCTTGAGGCGGCTTGTGGACAAAGGTGGCCTACGTCTTGAGTCTAAGCCAGGAATCAGCCTCTCATCTCGAGGCAATTTGGGGATACACGGAGCAGTCATCGAGTTGCTTATGGCTGAACTTTGGTATTCCTCAAGGACTTGGCCCTGTGGTTTCTCGGGGCAACTTATGGAGTTGCCTAAAGGGAGTCATGCCTCAAGTCGTGTTTTGATGGTGACGGTGGGATGGCTTCTGGAGGTCCAATTGCAGGGGAAGCGGGCCTTCATCTAGGCTTTTGTGAATAAAGTTTTATTAAAGTATAAAGGAGATAGGGAAATCTTTGACATAGGCTCAAAAGGGGCAAAAAAAAACCCCTTTAGTCTTTAGTTTGTTATATAGCATCACAGTCTTTTAATAAAAAAGGGGTATAAATTTAGAATGATCCCAATAATTAATCCCTGGCCAAAAACGTTTTAATGAATCTTGTAGAAGGGAGAATCCCAACAAATAATTTCTTTTTCATAGATTGGAGAACAATCCCTGAGTAAGTAAATTTAGGCCTTTTGGGGGGAAACCCAAAATTTTTGAAGATAGAGTCTGGGTTCATTAACAAGCTTGAAACTTTTCCCATACGAAAAAAAAATGTATTGGTCAACTAAAGGTTTGAGAGTAGTTCTTCGGTGAGCCCGGGTGTAGGGCAACACGCCTTTAAAAAAACCTTTTTAAAATTTTTTAAAGAAAAGGGAAAAAAAACATATCGGGTTTGTTTTTCCTCCCGTTAAGAGAGAAAAAAAATGTCTGGACCTGCAGCCTTTTTTTTTCTTTTGGGACCCTGCCTTTTCCTGCCTGTTTCCCTTTTTCCCCCCCTTTTTTTTGGAGAATTTTATTTTCCCTATAAAAGGGGCGTCGTTTTCTTTCCCATAACTGTTTCCCCGAGCTGACAAGGGGCTTGTCCAAAAATTTTGTGAGGCAACATATTCTCTAACCTAAAGTGAGGATGCTGATCCAGGGCCCCAAATGTAGTCGGGGGAAGTGCGTGATAGCAGGAGTTTGAGAAACCTTTTGAACTTAAAAGTTTCATAACTAAAAAACAAATCCAGTTACACATTCAGTGCAGGGAGAAAACAGAAAAAACAAAACAATCAAATTATGTAATTAAAGATAGATTCCCCCATGGGAATATTTAAACATTCCCAAAAGTGAGGCAAAAGAGGCTTCGGGAGTATCCATGGCCCCCAAATCATTTTGTTCATTTTTTTAGTAAAAGGAAAATTAGTGCTCATATGGGTATATATTGCGTTTGAGTAGAATGATGGCACAATTTCCCCCTTTGGCGCTGTCGAATATTAAACCCAATCTTTTTGAAAAAACCACCTTTCTAATTTGTGTTTTTTCAGCATTAAGAGCTGAAATAGTTTTTTGAAAATCTTGTAATGCTGTTGAGAAAAATTAGTCAAAATCATCGTAGCATAACATCTGTAGCCCCCAAAAGGGGGAAAAACATGAGAAAATAATCATACAGTGAAATACGACCTTCCCCACCGAGTTTTAAGGTGGGGGAAAATTTAGAGGCTTTTTCGGGAAAGCCTGAAAATATAAAGCCTGAGTAAAAGTAGACCCGGGATCTCCCTACCACCCAGGGGGAGCCAACCCATAGGTAAGAGCCACTACCAATAATCCCGTTTGGAGCAAGCCAGCGTACTGAGATACCAGCCCCTTAGTGCCGGGCCGGGAAAAGGGGGAGGTCCTGAACTGGGGTTGGAAAAACCGGGAATAAATTACGTTACATATTTCTTGAGGCAAAAACCCCAATTGTTTTAATCATTGTAATTAAGTTGTTGGCAAACCTTGGGGGATGGCTCAGTTTGTTCCAGCATATGGGGGCAGTAGATTTTTGACGTCCTTTTTTTAGGATTTAAACCAATAACCCTATCCCAAGTTGATAAACATCAGGAAAAAACCCATCAGATCTAGCCCTATTGGTTTATGTGCAAAAAAATAGTCATTAAACTGAGACAGGTATAACAAAATTAAAAGTCAATTTTTCCATAGTTAAGGACAGATATTCCCAGCCCATTCTGGGGTTTTAGATGTCCCCAGATAAAGAAGGATCAATGTGATTGTTGTTGAAGGATTCGCAGACTTGGAGAAAGTTTTTTCCCTTGAGTGGGAAATGTCCCCCATGGGAAGCCTTTTCCACTGATGAAGTGGGGATGCTCCGCAGACCCGCAGTTAGACCGTTGTAAAATGCAGCATGGGATGACCCCAGGATAGGAAGGCTTGTTTTGAGGATCAAATGGCAGACTCGGATTTTGGAGTCAGCAAAGTGGCTCACATATTTTATCGCCCATCTAAATGTACAAAGCCAGAGCATAGAAAAAAAGAATAAAATGCATCACTTAGTTTTGGTCGGTTGCCATCTTTGACTGAGTGTGATGCACCCATAAATCAATTCCGGGACTTTGAATGTGGGAAAAAAGAAAAAAACCCTGGAAAGGGCCCCCCAAGGGGCCGGGGGATGACCCCCCGATCCCAATTTTTTTATAAGGCCTCAGTTCCTGGTCAAATGAGGCTTGGGATTCAGGGGTGGGCAGGGTCTCCCCGGAGTTCTGTTAATGCCTGTTGAAAAGCGAATGATTTACAAAATTAGTTAACTCAAAGGCTTCGGGGATCAAAACAATGCCCTGCGAAAGAAAGGCCTTCAAAAAATACATTCAAGGGGGCACCCCCTCCTTTTTGGGGGGCAGTTCGAGCCCTATTAAAGCTATGGGTGGGGATTTAATCCAGTTGTCCTGTGTTTTTTTGATTTAATTTGCGAGATGTCTTTGATAATGTCATTGTTTTAAACCTTTCCTGAGGTTTGGGGCTCCAGGAGCAGTGTTAGTGATACTTTTCCCCAAGGCTTTGCCCCCCCTGAGTTCGCATTTTAAAAGGGCGGGGCCCTTGTACTTGAAGGCTCCGTGGCCCCCAAACCCGGGGGAAAATTTAGGGGTTAAAATTTTAACCCTTTTAGCTTGTTACTACAAAGGGGGGAAAGCCTCAATCCTCCAGTAAAAGTATCCCCAAATTGTAACAAAAATATCCATTATTTTTTTGGGATAGAGTAAACAATTTCCCAGTCTTCTCCGGATACTTTCCCTTTTTTTGAAACCCAATTTGGTAGCTTTTAGTTTTTGGGTTTTTTTGACAAACCTCAATCTTTTGTAATGTTTTTTAAAGTTTTCTTACTTTTTACCTTTCAAAAAAACGAGAAGCCTTTGGGAAAGGTACTTTCTACCCCCAAATGAAATTTTGATTAACCCTTTAAAAAAAATTTTCCCATGAGCCATTCCAGGAATTATTAATCGTCCATCCTGGGACTGAACATCCTTTTCAGAAATCTTTGCTCCTCTTTTTCATATCTTTTAATTTTTCCCTCAGTATTTTGGGGTTTTTCTTTTCCACGGGACTGTCCAGAAAAAGGGCCTGCAGGGAGGGGGTTGTAAAGTGCCGTTTTTTTGGCTGGAGTCGCTAACGGGTTACCAGCAGCACTTTACTCCCATCCGCTGTCCCCTTTGCTGAATAACTGCTATTTTCTTTAGGAAAATAGATAGCTTAAAAGTCTCCGTCTCTGAAATGCTTAATAGGTTCTCCTGTTGTTTTTTTAAATGTCTTCTTTCCATATTGCAGCATGACATGTAAAGTCAAATAAGCTATTTGAATCAGTGTAAATATTCACACTTTGCCTTTGCTTCTAGAGCCGGGTCGGGGGCCACAAGCTCCGCTAAGGGGCACTGGTTCCCTGGGGGGAGATTTGCTTCCAAAACTGTTCAGCGTACCAAGCAAAACCCTGTTTTTCGCTTTCCATCCCGAAAAAAAGAATTTCCCATCTGAAATATTTCCTGTCAGGTTGTCAAAGGGGGTATCCATTAGTTTTCCCCGGCTGCATATTTTTAAAGTTAAAAATTGGAGCAATCATATCGGTGTTTCATTTTCCTTCTCAGGAGGAAAGTAGGGGTTTTAAATTTCCACAAACTTTAAGCTTAGTTACTGGTCCTTCTAAAAAGGACTGATTTTTAAGAGCCTACTTTGTCATCCAAAATTAACTTTGAATTAAAAGATTCCACTCCATCATGAGAAGTCAGACGAAAGGGTTTTCGTCCATTAATTTTTTTAAAGTTAGGGCAATAAAGCCGTTCTCCAATTACTCTTTGGCAGTGGGGCCCCCCACGTGAAATTTACATCTAATTCTTTTTTAGATAGAATGGGTTGCTGTGAGGCCCTGGGGGGTTGGTAAAACCCCCAAAGGCCTCCCTTTTCTTTCATGAAAAAAAAGTTAAATTTGACCCTGGGGGAAAACTCAAAAGCCGGAGCTTGCAGGAGAGAAGTTGAAGAACCCTTTAAAACCCCTTTTGAGTTTTGGGAGACCAAACCATTTGTCGGTTTTGGGGCCGCTGGTTTCCGCTTAATTATATAAAGGCCGGGCAGTTCCCCATAGCCCGGGAACCCAAATACGACAGTACCCTTGTTCCCAAAAACCCCCTTTCAATTGCCTTAAAGTCAAGGTAGGGGAGGGTTTTTGTATGGGTTTTAAAATTCTCTCAGGCCCTTTGGGCCCCTGTCCCTTTGATATGATTGGGCCAGTATTAACAGATTGTTAAAAAGCTGAGCCTTTTTTTTAACCCTTTTGTAACCGCACCCTGCCGAAAGTTTAAGAAATCTTCTAGGTAGTGAACAAGGTTTCCTCTGTTTCAGCACAGAGCAAAATATCATCTCATATTGTAACACAAACCGCTTCAGAGCTTTTAAATTTTTGTAGTTTCCCGCAAACTTTGTCCAAATAAGGGGACTGTCACGAAATCCCGGGGCAAAAATGCCCGGGTTTTAACTGAAAGCGCTGCGGGGGTCTTCAAAGGCAAATAGAATTGACTTTTTTCCGAAAAGGCACAAATAGAAGGCATTTTTCAAATCAATTTACTGAAAATATTTGGCTCGTTCAGAATTTCAGACAATAGAGTATAAGGATTTAGGCACCACCAGGGTGTAAATGAACCAGCCTCATTTTATTATTCGCAAATCTTGAACTAAATTCTCCATTTACCATTTGATTTCTTTATATCCCAAAATAGATGTTTGCACGACAGTTACAGGGAACTAACAGTCACCTGCTCTTTTAAAATTCTCAATGATGGGTTTTAAAACCCTTATTTAACCTCAGGTTTCGAGGATACTGCTTCTTATGTGGGAATAAAGTGGTGGTCTTTGAGCCTTGACAACTACAGGAATAGAATTCTGTGCTCGACCAACAGATTTTCCATCAGCCCATACTCTAAGAATTACCATTATGTTTCAACTAAAAGGAGAGAAAAGAGGGGGCTCCATATTCATGAAAACAGAGGCATGGGACTGTTGGCTCAGTTATATCCCCTTTCCCAAAAGGGGTGGAGGGTGAATTCTGGCGCGATAAAGAAACTACGTGGTGATAAATAGCCACAGATTCCCAGTTGGCACGATTAAAGGAATGACTGAAGAAACACCTTTTGGCTCGTCCAGACAGTCCCCCATTACGGAAGCGGATCGGGAAGAAAGTGGGCCCAGGGGCTGTCCTTAAGCATGGAGTAAGTTGCCCCAGTATCTAAAAGGAAGATTGACGGATTGGCCTCCCCACCCGTTTAACAATTACTCGGGGCTCCTTAGGTGTAATTAGGACGGGGGCTTGTGTGGGGACCCCCGGGCCACCTTCAGTCCTGGTGTCCATGAGAGACAGACCACTGAGACGTACTAGCCTCCGGGGGCAGTCTCTCCTCCAGTGTGGTCCCCATTGCAGTATGACCGGGACAGGAGCCTGGGGCGCTTAGATGCCTGAGGGCAATCTCGCCTTGAGATGGCTCCATTCCTTTCCAACAGCAATAGCAAGCCCATCCCATTTCACCTGGTCCCCCCCTCTGGGCATTTTTCTCAGGCTAGCTTAAGAACTTTTTTTCATAGCTCATTGCGAGAGCTTTTCCGCCTTTTCCTTCGGTCTTTCTCGGCCTTTCTTTCTTTTCCTCATATTCCCTTCCATAATAAGACTGTCTGAGCCAGTTGTAACAGATTTAACTAAAGACTGAATTTGGTCCATGCGCCCGTTTTGATAACTTATCGGCTAATATCTGGAGCCGGACTGTGAGTGAGAAATCTATCTTTTAAGATCAACATTTTTCCCACCTTCACTTTCGGGATCAATCTCAGAGAATCTTGCGAAGGGCTTCTCTCAGTCTATTCTAAGGAATTTACCAGGAGCTTCCTTCTCCTCCTGTTCTTATTTCTGCCAGTTTGCCATAGTATAAAGGTGCTTAGAACGCGCCCTTGGGCAAGAGTCCTTCAAGAATACCATCTGACAAAATGGACCCTGATCCCATCTTCCTTTTAGCAGTGGTATATAGTCCCAGACCATGGAGTTCTGTCGCATCTGACCGCCCTGACTCCCAGGTGGGGAGGGCAGGTTATTCTCGTCCTCTCTCTTTCCCACTGATTCATTACCAAGCCTTACAACTCCATAAGCAACCGCTTTTTCCCAAAACTCCGAGCCTTTGAGTCGTGAAGTCAACGTTTGTCCCAAGATATACATCCACATCTTTCCAAGGTAAGGTCATAATCCAGAGTAAACACCTTTAAAAGCTTTAATAAATTTTTCCTGGGTCCTCTAAATAGTCTCCTCCAGATTCCTCCATGAGTCTTTGTATCTCTTATGATAAAGAAACAAAGGCTTATATAACTCTCATAGACTGATAAATTTCTCCCAGTGGTTTACTTTCTTGAAGAAAGGGCCAACAGCATGAGTGGCTGTCCCTCTCAGTCCCCATCCTGGCTTGCCCGGCTGCTCATATCCCAGGGATAGATATGGAGAAACCCGCCTTTCTTTTATCTCTTACTTCAATTGGTCCTTGAGATTTCTACTGAAATCAGAGATAGTCTGAAGTCGTACTGAGTAACAGGATTTGTTTGGACACTCTACGTGAGCCAGTTAGAATCTCAATTTGGTTCGTTTCCCACTGATACTCAAAGCAGTTTTATGTCTCAGTATGGTGCTTCCACTGAGACCAAAGCAGTTTGAGTCTCAGTTTGTTCTTCCACTGATACCAAAGCAAGTTTTGAGTCCTTCAGTTTTGTGGTTTCCACTGAGACCAAAGAGCAGATTGAGTCTCAGATATGGAGCCCCGGATTCGGGGGCAAAGTAGGAGGTACAGGGGGGAGCGGACGGTTTTTTAACACCCAAATCTACACCCATAGGACATAAGTCTGGCATGTTTTTCAGAGAGAATAAAGGGCAACACACAGACGCTACTTCCTACCCATTTCCCTTAGCTTTTTACAGGAACCGTTCCTAATTGTAAAACTGTATTTATACTTAAAGAGACCCTCCAACTGGCCACCGATTCGCCCGTCCCTCCAAGTGGGGTCCCGCGGCCCATGCAGTAACACATAGGAAAACCAGGTGTTTTCTTCTTTAAGCCCTGGGGATCAAATCGTATCCCAGTTTTTTCAGGATACAGTATTCAAAGGTAGTGCGGCTGGGAATTTAATAGCACCCAACTGTAAGAGAAGAAAAAAGCGACCAGCGCCATTTTTTACTACCGGAGGCGTCCCTCCCTGCTCTAGATGGGGGTGGTAGACAGACCTTACAACCATAAAGTCTATCCTTCCTGGTCTGACCTTAAGTCTGTCCCTTACCGACGGCAGGCGTCCACACCGTCCCCCTCCCGTTTCTACCACCGCAGAGACGGGTGGGGATGCACCAGGGGTAAACCTGAACGGCAAATCCCCCCCTGACCTGACGTCCAGCCCTTCACCTCGCTTGCCTCTGATGCCACCCGGGTGCAAATCAGAGTAAACCTTCCAGAATGCTTTCCAAGCGCTAAAGAACTCTGGGGAAACCATTTGCCCACCTGAGTTGCCTGTGCACTACCCATAAGTATATTCCTGCAACCACAGCACGACCGATACAAACATGAAACTGAGAGGTTTTGTCCTTTCCAAGTGTTTACCCACAATACCGATATAAGAGCCTCCTCTGGTCCACTAAAAAAAAAAAAAAGAGCCAGTGTTTACCAAAAGGGAAAGATAACCACTGCAGCTCCAATCCGAGTCACCTTTACCTCAGAGATTGTCGTCTGGGAGTTAGAGCTCCAACCCAAGCTTCCGAACATTCTCCATGCCTAGCGAGGCTAGGCCGCTTCCTGACCCACCAATCCAAGTGTTTGAGACCTAGGCCACATCAGCGTAGCAACATAGAAGTCTACTAGTCCCTTGAAAGCCTATGATTCCGAATAGATTTAGGGTTTAGTACTTCTAATTCCCGAAGGAGAGTTAAGAAATGGTCAAAGATACCGAAAATGGTTAACCGAGCAAGGAAGAGTTTCGGTCCCACACGCTTTGCACGTTTCTGGTCGGTTTTCCTGAAAAGAAGACATTGGTTGCCTCTTGGCAATTGGCAGGTTGGTAATTAAACCCCCGACAGGTTTTTGCCATAAGACCTTATGAGAGTCGCCGCGACCACGCAGAGCAGAGCTCCTCATTTTGCTTCGCGAGGGGCGTTTCATTCATAAACACAACACACACAGAAGATTTAGTAAAGTAACCAGCAAGAAAACAGTTTGCTAGGAGAACAAAGAACTAGAGCTCCCAAGCATCCTTACCTTGTCCTTGAAGGAAACCCCGGACGAGCCCCCAAGGGTGAAAGGGTTCGTTGCTGAACGATTAGACGCGCGGATTCTTGGCCTCCGGAGGGAACGAAAATTCACGTCGCGGGGCCAAGACGAGGCTTGGATCGCTCAGAGCTTTTGTGTAATAAAGTTTTATTAAAAGTATAAAGGAGATAGGGAAAGCTTCTGACATAGGCATCAGAAGGGGGCAAAAGAATACACCCCCCTTCTTTTAGTCTTTAGCTGACTGTAATAGTAGTCACAACTCACAGTCTGTTAATGAAAAGGATGTCATAAAAAATTAGAATGATACCAGATAATTCATCCCTGGCCATAAACGAGCTTGAACTGGAATCTTGCAGAAGGGCAGAATACCAACAAATAATTTCATTTACCATAGATTAGGATAACAATACCTGAGTAAGTAAAGTTTAGGCCATTATGCGGAACCAACTTGAAGATAGAGGTCTGGGTTTCATTAACATAGCTTAGGACAACATTTCCATACGAAAAAGAAATGTATTGGTCAACTCAAGGTTTGAGAGTAAGTTAGCTTCAGGTGAGACCAGGTGTCCATGGCAACACAGCACTTTAAAGAGAAACCTCTTTTAAATTTGTATAGAGAAGGAAAAACATATCGCTGGTTTGTTTCTTCCTGCCCCTTAAGAGAGATAAAAATGTCTGGCACCTGCAGCCTCTTTTTTCTATTTGGAGACCCCTGGCCTTCCTGCCTGTTACCCTCTCAATCTCGAGTTGATTTGGGGTACATGGAGCTCCTTCGCCATGCTGGTGTGACCTCAGGGTCCCTGTCTACTTGTGACAGTGTTCTTGCGGATTGTCTCGAGATCCATCAAGCAAGTCGAGGTTCCTGACATGTTTCATGGGGCTCATGGAATTGCTCTGCATGCAGTGAAGGGGAATCGGGCCTCATCTTGCTTTGAGGGGGAAGTCTCATGGTTTATCTCGAGTTGCCGTGGGGACCTGGGGTACATTCTCGAGTTACGGCGGAGATGGCCCTTCAAACCTCGTGTTTGTTCAGCGAAATCAGGACTCCTGTCGAGTTACGAGGGAAAACTCAGGAGTCTCTTCGACGCTTGGCAGGGCAAAAGGGTCGCTTCTCGAGGTGATTCCGGAGATCTAGGGTACCTTTCCAGTAGCCTCAGGGATACTGGGATTCCTGTCATTGTTCAAGAGGAGTCAGGCTCCATCAAATTCTGAAGTAGTGAGCTCTGTGTGCCTCTCGAGGTGTCAGAGGCATGTGAGGCATTCCGTCGAAAGGAGTCGGGAACCTAGGGCTTTCTCTAGGGACTACACAGGTGGTGCAGACATCCCTTCAACTTGTGAGATGAAAGACTAGATTGTATTCAAGCCACTGCAAGGAAACCCGGCCTCCTTTCGAGTCGGGTCTTCTCCGTGTATATGCCCATTGAGGCAGCAATCTCAGGGTCCCTCCCTCATACCTATTGCTGAGAGAAGCCTCCTCTTGAGGGGCTTGTGGAAAGGTGGCCTACGTCTTGAGTCTAAGCCAGGGAATCAGCTCTCATCTCGAGGCAATTTGGGGTACACGGAGCATTCCTCGAGTTGCTCTGCTGAACTTGGTATTCCTCTAGACTTGGCACGTTGTTCTCTGGGAACCTCTGGAGTTGCCGAAAGGGAGTCAAGCCTCAAGTCGCGTTGATAGGGAACGGGGAATGGCTCTGGAGTCAATGCTGGGTAAGCGGGCCTCATCTTGAAATGTTGTTGCTGAACGATTAGACGTGGGATTCTTGGCCTCCGGAGGAGACGAATTCAATCCGGAGCCAGAAACGAGGCTGGATCGCTCAGAGCTTTTGTGTAATAAAGTTTTATTAAAGTATAAAGGAGATAGGGAAAGCTTCTGACATAGGCATCAGAAGGGGGGAAAAGAATACCCCCTTCTAGTTTTTAGCTGTCTGTTATATAGTCACTCACAGTCTGTTAATGAAAGGATATCATAAAATTTAGAATGATACCAGATAATTGATCCCTGGCCATAAAAACGATTGAATTGAATCTTGTGTAGAAGGGCAGAATACCAACAAATAATTTCATTTACATAGATTAGGAGAACAATACCTGAGTAAGTAAATTTAAGGCCATTTGGCGGAACCAACTTGAAGATAGAGTCTGGGGTTCATTAACATAGCTTAAGACAACATTTCCATACGAAAAAGAAATGCCATCAAGCAAGTCGAGGCTCCTGACATGTTTCAGGGGGCTCACGGAATTGCTCTGCATGCAGTGCAGGGGAATCGGGCCTCATCTCGCTTGGAGGGGGAAGTCTCATGGTTTTTCTCGAGTTGCGGCGGGGACCTGGGGTACATTCTCGACTTACGGCGGGGATGGCCCTTCAACCCTCGTGTTTGTTCAACGAAGTCAGGACTCCTGTCGAGTTACGGGGGACACCTCAGGAGTCTCTTCGAGGCTTGGCAGGGCAAAAGGGACGCTTCTCGAGGTGAGTCGGGAGACCCAGGGTCCCTTTCCAGTAGCCACAGGGATACTGGGATTCCTGTCAATGTTCAAGAGGAGTCAGGCTCCGTCAAATTTTGAAGCAGTGAGCTCTGCGTGCCTCTCGAGGTGTCAGAGGCATGTGAGGCATTCCGTCGAAAGGAGTCGGGGACCTAGGGCTTTCTCTAGGGACTCCACAGGTGGTGCAGACATCCCTTCACCTTGTGAGATGAAAGACTAGACTGTATTCAAGCCACTGCAAGGAAACCCGGCCTCCTTTCGAGTCAGGGCTTCTCGGTGTATATGCCCATTGAGGCAGCAATCTCAGGGTCCCTCCCTCATACCTATTGCTGAGAGAAGCCTCCTCTTGAGGGGCTTGTGGAAAAAGGTGGCCTACGTCTTGAGTCTAAGCCAGGGAATCAGCTCTCATCTCGAGGCAATTTGGGGTACACGGAGCAGTCCTCGAGTTGCTCTGCTGAACTTGGTACTCCTCTAGACTTGGCCCGTTGTTCTCGGGGAACCTCTGGAGTTGCCTAAAGGGAGTCAAGCCTCAGGTCGTGTTTGATGGGGAACGGGGGATGGCTCTGGAGTCAATGCAGCAGGGGAAGCGGGGCCTCATCTCGAGTTGATTTGGGGCCCATGGAGCTCCTTCGCGATGCTGGTGTGACCTCAGGGTCCCTCTCTACTTGTGACAGTGTTTTTGCGGACTGTCTCGACATCCATCAAGCAAGTCGAGGCTCCTGACATGTTTCAGGGGGCTCACGGAATTGCTCTGCATGCAGTGCAGGGGAATCGGGCCTCATCTCGCTTGGAGGGGGAAGTCTCATGGTTTTTCTCGAGTTGCGGCGGGGACCTGGGGTACATTCTCGACTTACGGCGGGGATGGCCCTTCAACCTCGTGTTTGTTCAACGAAGTCAGGACTCCTGTCGAGTTACGAGGGACCTCAGGAGTCTCTTCGAGGCTTGGCAGGGCAAAAGGGACGCTTCTCGAGGTGAGTCGGGAGACCCAGGGTCCCTTTCCAGTAGTAGCCACAGGGATACTGGGATTCCTGTCAATGTTCAAGAGGAGTCAGGCTCCGTCAAATTTTGAAGCAGTGAGCTCTGCGTGCCTCTCGAGGTGTCAGAGGCATGTGAGGCATTCCGTCGAAAGGAGTCGGGGGACCTAGGGCTTTCTCTAGGGACTCCACAGGTGGTGCAGACATCCCTTCACCTTGTGAGATGAAAGACTAGACTGTATTCAAGCCACTGCAAGGAAACCCGGCCTCCTTTCGAGTCAGGGCTTCTCGGTGTATATGCCCATTGAGGCAGCAATCTCAGGGTCCCTCCCTCATACCTATTGCTGAGAGAAGCCCTCCTCTTGAGGGGCTTGTGGAAAGGTGGCCCTTCTTGTCTTGAGTCTAAGCCAGGGAATCAGCTCTCATCTCGAGGCAATTTGGGGTACACGGAGCAGTCCTCGAGTTGCTCTGCTGAACTTGGTACTCCTCTAGACTTGGCCCGTTGTTCTCGGGGGAACCTCTGGAGTTGCCTAAAGGGAGTCAAGCCTCAGGTCGTGTTTGATGGGGAACGGGGGATGGCTCTGGAGTCAATGCAGGGGAAGCGGGCCTCATCTCGAGTTGATTTGGGGCCCATGGAGCTCCTTCGCGATGCTGGTGTGACCTCAGGGTCCCTCTCTACTTGTGACAGTGTTTTTGCGGACTGTCTCGACATCCATCAAGCAAGTCGAGGCTCCTGACATGTTTCAGGGGGCTCACACGGAATTGCTCTGCATGCAGTGCAGGGGAATCGGGCCTCATCTCGCTTGGAGGGGGAAGTCTCATGGTTTTTCTCGAGTTGCGGCGGGGACCTGGGGTACATTCTCGACTTACGGCGGGGATGGCCCTTCAACCCTCGTGTTTGTTCAACGAAGTCAGGACTCCTGTCGAGTTACGAGGGACACCTCAGGAGTCTCTTCGAGGCTTGGCAGGGCAAAAGGGACGCTTCTCGAGGTGAGTCGGGAGACCCCAGGGTCCCTTTCCAGTAGCCACAGGGGGATACTGGGATTCCTGTCAATGTTCAAGAGGAGTCAGGCTCCGTCAAATTTTTGAAGCAGTGAGCTCTGCGTGCCTCTCGAGGTGTCAGAGGCATGTGAGGCATTCCGTCGAAAGGAGTCGGGGGGACCTAGGGCTTTCTCTAGGGACTCCACAGGTGGTGCAGACATCCCTTCACCTTGTGAGATGAAAGACTAGACTGACTGTATTCAAGCCACTGCAAGGAAAAACCCCGGCCTCCTTTCGAGTCAGGGCTTCTCGGTGTATATGCCCATTGAGGCAGCAATCTCAGGGTCCCTCCCTCATACCTATTGCTGAGAGAAGCCTCCTCTTGAGGGGCTTGTGGAAAGGTGGCCTACGTCTTGAGTCTAAGCCAGGGAATCAGCTCTCATCTCGAGGCAATTTGGGGTACACGGAGCAGTCCTCGAGTTGCTCTGCTGAACTTGGTACTCCTCTAGACTTGGCCCGTTGTTCTCGGGGAACCTCTGGAGTTGCCTAAAGGGAGTCAAGCCTCAGGTCGTGTTTGATGGGGAACGGGGGATGGCTCTGGAGTCAATGCAGGGGAAGCGGGCCTCATCTCGAGTTGATTTGGGGCCCATGGAGCTCCTTCGCGATGCTGGTGTGACCTCAGGGTCCCTCTCTACTTGTGACAGTGTTTTTGCGGACTGTCTCGACATCCATCAAGCAAGTCGAGGCTCCTGACATGTTTCAGGGGGCTCACGGAATTGCTCTGCATGCAGTGCAGGGGGGGAATCGGGGGCTCATCATCTCGCTTGGAGGGGGAAGTCTCATGGTTTTTCTCGAGTTGCGGCGGGGGGACCTGGGGTACATTCTCGACTTACGGCGGGGATGGCCCTTCAACCCTCGTGTTTGTTCAACGAAGTCAGGACTCCTGTCGAGTTACGAGGGACACCTCAGGAGTCTCTTCGAGGCTTGGCAGGGCAAAAGGGACGCTTCTCGAGGTGAGTCGGGAGACCCAGGGTCCCTTTCCAGTAGCCACAGGGATACTGGGATTCCTGTCAATGTTCAAGAGGAGTCAGGCTCCGTCAAATTTTGAAGCAGTGAGCTCTGCGTGCCTCTCGAGGTGTCAGAGGCATGTGAGGCATTCCGTCGAAAGGAGTCGGGGACCTAGGGCTTTCTCTAGGGACTCCACAGGTGGTGCAGACATCCCTTCACCTTGTGAGATGAAAGACTAGACTGTATTCAAGCCACTGCAAGGAAACCCGGCCTCCTTTCGAGTCAGGCTTCTCGGTGTATATGCCCATTGAGGCAGCAATCTCAGGGTCCCTCCCTCATACCTATTGCTGAGAGAAGCCTCCTCTTGAGGGGCTTGTGGAAAGGTGGCCTACGTCTTGAGTCTAAGCCAGGGAATCAGCTCTCATCTCGAGGCAATTTGGGGTACACGGAGCAGTCCTCGAGTTGCTCTGCTGAACTTGGTACTCCTCTAGACTTGGCCCGTTGTTCTCGGGGAACCTCTGGAGTTGCCTAAAGGGAGTCAAGCCTCAGGTCGTGTTTGATGGGGAACGGGGGATGGCTCTGGAGTCAATGCAGGGGAAGCGGGCCTCATCTCGAGTTGATTTGGGGCCCATGGAGCTCCTTCGCGATGCTGGTGTGACCTCAGGGTCCCTCTCTACTTGTGACAGTGTTTTTGCGGACTGTCTCGACATCCATCAAGCAAGTCGAGGCTCCTGACATGTTTCAGGGGGCTCACGGAATTGGCTCCATGCAGTGCAGGGGAATCGGGCCTCATCTCGCTTGGAGGGGGAAGTCTCATGGTTTTTCTCGAGTTGCGGCGGGGACCTGGGGTACATTCTCGACTTACGGCGGGGATGGCCCTTCAACCCTCGTGTTTGTTCAACGAAGTCAGGACTCCTGTCGAGTTACGAGGGACACCTCAGGAGTCTCTTCGAGGCTTGGCAGGGCAAAAGGGACGCTTCTCGAGGTGAGTCGGGAGACCCAGGGTCCCTTTCCAGTAGCCACAGGGATACTGGGATTCCTGTCAATGTTCAAGAGGAGTCAGGCTCCGTCAAATTTTGAAGCAGTGAGCTCTGCGTGCCTCTCGAGGTGTCAGAGGCATGTGAGGCATTCCGTCGAAAGGAGTCGGGGACCTAGGGCTTTCTCTAGGGACTCCACAGGTGGTGCAGACATCCCTTCACCTTGTGAGATGAAAGACTAGACTGTATTCAAGCCACTGCAAGGAAACCCGCCTCCTTTCGAGTCAGGGCTTCTCGGTGTATATGCCCATTGAGGCAGCAATCTCAGGGTCCCTCCCTCATACCTATTGCTGAGAGAAGCCTCCTCTTGAGGGGCTTGTGGAAAGGTGGCCTACGTCTTGAGTCTAAGCCAGGGAATCAGCTCTCATCTCGAGGCAATTTGGGGTACACGGAGCAGTCCTCGAGTTGCTCTGCTGAACTTGGTACTCCTCTAGACTTGGCCCGTTGTTCTCGGGGAACCTCTGGAGTTGCCTAAAGGGAGTCAAGCCTCAGGTCGTGTTTGATGGGGAACGGGGGATGGCTCTGGAGTCAATGCAGGGGAAGCGGGCCTCATCTCGAGTTGATTTGGGGCCCATGGAGCTCCTTCGCGATGCTGGTGTGACCTCAGGGTCCCTCTCTACTTGTGACAGTGTTTTTTTTTGACTGTCTCGACATCCATCAAGCAAGTCGAGGCTCTCTGACATGTTTCAGGGGGCTCACGGAATTGCTCTGCATGCAGTGCAGGGGAATCGGGCCTCATCTCGCTTGGAGGGGGAAGTCTCATGGTTTTTCTCGAGTTGCGGCGGGGACCTGGGGTACATTCTCGACTTACGGCGGGGATGGCCCTTCAACCCTCGTGTTTGTTCAACGAAGTCAGGACTCCTGTCGAGTTACGAGGGACACCTCAGGAGTCTCTTCGAGGCTTGGCAGGGCAAAAGGGAACGCTTCTCGAGGTGAGTCGGGAGACCCAGGGTCCCTTTCCAGTAGCCACAGGGATACTGGGATTCCTGTCAATGTTCAAGAGGAGTCAGGCTCCGTCAAATTTTGAAGCAGTGAGCTCTGCGTGCCTCTCGAGGTGTCAGAGGCATGTGAGGCATTCCGTCGAAAGGAGTCGGGGGACCTAGGGCTTTCTCTAGGGACTCCACAGGTGGTGCAGACATCCCTTCACCTTGTGAGATGAAAGACTAGACTGTATTCAAGCCACTGCAAGGAAAAACCCCCTCTCCTTTCGAGTCAGGGCTTCTCGGTGTATATGCCCATTGAGGCAGCAATCTCAGGGTCCCTCCCTCATACCTATTGCTGAGAGAAGCCTCCTCTTGAGGGGCTTGTGGAAAGGTGGCCTACGTCTTGAGTCTAAGCCAGGGAATCAGCTCTCATCTCGAGGCAATTTGGGGTACACGGAGCAGTCCTCGAGTTGCTCTGCTGAACTTGGTACTCCTCTAGACTTGGCCCGTTGTTCTCGGGGAACCTCTGGAGTTGCCTAAAGGGAGTCAAGCCTCAGGTCGTGTTTGATGGGGAACGGGGGATGGCTCTGGAGTCAATGCAGGGGAAGCGGGCCTCATCTCGAGTTGATTTGGGGCCCATGGAGCTCCTTCGCGATGCTGGTGTGACCTCAGGGTCCCTCTCTACTTGTGACAGTGTTTTTGCGGACTGTCTCGACATCCATCAAGCAAGTCGAGGCTCCTGACATGTTTCAGGGGGCTCACGGATTGCTCTGCATGCAGTGCAGGGGAATCGGGCCTCATCTCGCTTGGAGGGGGAAGTCTCATGGTTTTTCTCGAGTTGCGGCGGGGGGACCTGGGGTACATTCTCGACTTACGGCGGGGATGGCCCTTCAACCCTCGTGTTTGTTCAACGAAGTCAGGACTCCTGTCGAGTTACGAGGGACACCTCAGGAGTCTCTTCGAGGCTTGGCAGGGCAAAAGGGACGCTTCTCGAGGTGAGTCGGGAGACCCAGGGTCCCTTTCCAGTAGCCACAGGGATACTGGGATTCCTGTCAATGTTCAAGAGGAGTCAGGCTCCGTCAAATTTTGAAGCAGTGTGAGCTCTGCGTGCCTCTCGAGGTGTCAGAGGCATGTGAGGCATTCCGTCGAAAGGAGTCGGGGACCTAGGGCTTTCTCTAGGGACTCCACAGGTGGTGCAGACATCCCTTCACCTTGTGAGATGAAAGACTAGACTGTATTCAAGCCACTGCAAGGAAACCGGCCTCCTTTCGAGTCAGGGCTTCTCGGTGTATATGCCCATTGAGGCAGCAATCTCAGGGTCCCTCCCTCATACCTATTGCTGAGAGAAGCCTCCTCTTGAGGGGCTTGTGGAAAGGTGGCCTACGTCTTGAGTCTAAGCCAGGGAATCAGCTCTCATCTCGAGGCAATTTGGGGTACACGGAGCAGTCCTCGAGTTGCTCTGCTGAACTTGGTACTCCTCTAGACTTGGCCCGTTGTTCTCGGGGAACCTCTGGAGTTGCCTAAAGGGAGTCAAGCCTCAGGTCGTGTTTGATGGGGAACGGGGGATGGCTCTGGAGTCAATGCAGGGGAAGCGGGCCTCATCTCGAGTTGATTTGGGGCCCATGGAGCTCCTTCGCGATGCTGGTGTGACCTCAGGGTCCCTCTCTACTTGTGACAGTGTTTTTGCGGACTGTCTCGACATCCATCAAGCAAGTCGAGGCTCCTGACATGTTTCAGGGGGCTCACGGAATTGCTCTGCATGCAGTGCAGGGGAATCGGGCCTCATCTCGCTTGGAGGGGGAAGTCTCATGGTTTTTCTCGAGTTGCGGCGGGGACCTGGGGTACATTCTCGACTTACGGCGGGGATGGCCCTTCAACCCCGGTGTTTGTTCAACGAAGTCAGGACTCCTGTCGAGTTACGAGGGACACCTCAGGAGTCTCTTCGAGGCTTGGCAGGGCAAAAGGGACGCTTCTCGAGGTGAGTCGGGAGACCCAGGGTCCCTTTCCAGTAGCCACAGGGATACTGGGATTCCTGTCAATGTTCAAGAGGAGTCAGGCTCCGTCAAAAATTTTGAAGCAGTGAGCTCTGCGTGCCTCTCGAGGTGTCAGAGGCATGTGAGGCATTCCGTCGAAAGGAGTCGGGGACCTAGGGCTTTCTCTAGGGACTCCACAGGTGGTGCAGAGACATCCCTTCACCTTGTGAGATGAAAGACTAGACTGTATTCAAGCCACTGCAAGGAAAGCCGGCCTCCTTTCGAGTCAGGGCTTCTCGGTGTATATGCCCATTGAGGCAGCAATCTCAGGGTCCCTCCCTCATACCTATTGCTGAGAGAAGCCTCCTCTTGAGGGGCTTGTGGAAAGGTGGCCTACGTCTTGAGACTAAGCCAGGGAATCAGCTCTCATCTCGAGGCAATTTGGGGTACACGGAGCAGTCCTCGAGTTGCTCTGCTGAACTTGGTACTCCTCTAGACTTGGCCCGTTGTTCTCGGGGAACCTCTGGAGTTGCCTAAAGGGAGTCAAGCCTCAGGTCGTGTTTGATGGGGAACGGGGGGGATGGCTCTGGAGTCAATGCAGGGGAAGCGGGCCTCATCTCGAGTTGATTTGGGGCCCATGGAGCTCCTTCGCGATGCTGGTGTGACCTCAGGGTCCCTCTCTACTTGTGACAGTGTTTTTGCGGACTGTCTCGACATCCATCAAGCAAGTCGAGGCTCCTGACATGTTTTCAGGGGGCTCACGGAATTGCTCTGCATGCAGTGCAGGGGAATCGGGCCTCATCTCGCTTGGAGGGGGAAGTCTCATGGTTTTTCTCGAGTTGCGGCGGGGGGGGTACCTGGGGTACATTCTCGACTTACGGCGGGGATGGCCCTTCAACCCTCGTGTTTGTTCAACGAAGTCAGGACTCCTGTCGAGTTACGAGGGACACCTCAGGAGTCTCTTCGAGGCTTGGCAGGGCAAAAGGGACGCTTCTCGAGGTGAGTCGGGAGACCCAGGGTCCCTTTCCAGTAGCCACAGGGATACTGGGATTCCTGTCAATGTTCAAGAGGAGTCAGGCTCCGTCAAATTTTGAAAGCAGTGAGCTCTGCGTGCCTCTCGAGGTGTCAGAGGCATGTGAGGCATTCCGTCGAAAGGAGTCGGGGACCTAGGGCTTTCTCTAGGGACTCCACAGGTGGTGCAGACATCCCTTCACCTTGTGAGATGAAAGACTAGACTGTATTCAAGCCACTGCAAGGAAAACCCGGCCTCCTTTCGAGTCAGGGCTTCTCGGTGTATATGCCCATTGAGGCAGCAATCTCAGGGTCCCTCCCTCATACCTATTGCTGAGAGAAGCCTCCTCTTGAGGGGCTTGTGGAAAGGTGGCCTACGTCTTGAGTCTAAGCCAGGGAATCAGCTCTCATCTCGAGGCAATTTGGGGTACACGGAGCAGTCCTCGAGTTGCTCTGCTGAACTTGGTACTCCTCTAGACTTGGCCCGTTGTTCTCGGGGAACCTCTGGAGTTGCCTAAAGGGAGTCAAGCCTCAGGTCGTGTTTGATGGGGAACGGGGGATGGCTCTGGAGTCAATGCAGGGGAAGCGGGCCTCATCTCGAGTTGATTTGGGGCCCATGGAGCTCCTTCGCGATGCTGGTGTGACCTCAGGGTCCCTCTCTACTTGTGACAGTGTTTTTGCGGACTGTCTCGACATCCATCAAGCAAGTCGAGGCTCCCTTTTTTCAGGGGGCTCACGGAATTGCTCTGCATGCAGTGCAGGGGAATCGGGCCTCATCTCGCTTGGAGGGGGAAGTCTCATGGTTTTTCTCGAGTTGCGGCGGGGACCTGGGGTACATTCTCGACTTACGGCGGGGATGGCCCTTCAACCCTCGTGTTTGTTCAACGAAGTCAGGACTCCTGTCGAGTTACGAGGGACACCTCAGGAGTCTCTTCGAGGCTTGGCAGGGCAAAAGGGACGCTTCTCGAGGTGAGTCGGGAGACCCAGGGTCCCTTTCCAGTAGCCACAGGGATACTGGGATTCCTGTCAATGTTCAAGAGGAGTCAGGCTCCGTCAAATTTTGAAGCAGTGAGCTCTGCGTGCCTCTCGGGTGTCAGAGGCATGTGAGGCATTCCGTCGAAAGGAGTCGGGGACCTAGGGCTTTCTCTAGGGACTCCACAGGTGGTGCAGACATCCCTTCACCTTGTGAGATGAAAGACTAGACTGTATCAAGCCACTGCAAGGAAACCCGGCCTCCTTTCGAGTCAGGGCTTCTCGGTGTATATGCCCATTGAGGCAGCAATCTCAGGGTCCCTCCCTCATACCTATTGCTGAGAGAAGCCTCCTCTTGAGGGGCTTGTGGAAAGGTGGCCTACGTCTTGAGTCTAAGCCAGGGAATCAGCTCTCATCTCGAGGCAATTTGGGGTACACGGAGCAGTCCTCGAGTTGCTCTGCTGAACTTGGTACTCCTCTAGACTTGGCCCGTTGTTCTCGGGGAACCTCTGGAGTTGCCTAAAGGGAGTCAAGCCTCAGGTCGTGTTTGATGGGGAACGGGGGGGGCTCTGGCTCTGGAGTCAATGCAGGGGAAGCGGGCCTCATCTCGAGTTGATTTGGGGCCCATGGAGCTCCTTCGCGATGCTGGTGTGACCTCAGGGTCCCTCTCTACTTGTGACAGTGTTTTTGCGGACTGTCTCGACATCCATCAAGCAAGTCGAGGCTCCTGACATGTTTCAGGGGGCTCACGGAATTGCTCTGCATGCAGTGCAGGGGAATCGGGCCTCATCTCGCTTGGAGGGGGAAGTCTCATGGTTTTTCTCGAGTTGCGGCGGGGGGGACCTGGGGTACATTCTCGACTTACGGCGGGGATGGCCCTTCAACCCTCGTGTTTGTTCAACGAAGTCAGGACTCCTGTCGAGTTACGAGGGACACCTCAGGAGTCTCTTCGAGGCTTGGCAGGGCAAAAGGGACGCTTCTCGAGGTGAGTCGGGAGACCCCAGGGTCCCTTTCCAGTAGCCACAGGGATACTGGGATTCCTGTCAATGTTCAAGAGGAGTCAGGCTCCGTCAAATTTTGAAGCAGTGAGCTCTGCGTGCCTCTCGAGGTGTCAGAGGCATGTGAGGCATTCCGTCGAAAGGAGTCGGGGGGACCTAGGGCTTTCTCTAGGGACTCCACAGGTGGTGCAGACATCCCTTCACTTTGTGAGATGAAAGACTAGACTGTATTCAAGCCACTGCAAGGAAACCCGGCCTCCTTTCGAGTCAGGGCTTCTCTCGGTGTATATGCCCATTGAGGCAGCAATCTCAGGGTCCCTCCCTCATACCTATTGCTGAGAGAAGCCTCCTCTTGAGGGGCTTGTGGAAAGGTGGCCTACGTCTTGAGTCTAAGCCAGGGAATCAGCTCTCATCTCGAGGCAATTTGGGGGGTACACGGAGCAGTCCTCGAGTTGCTCTGCTGAACTTGGTACTCCTCTAGACTTGGCCCGTTGTTCTCTCGGGGAACCTCTGGAGTTGCCTAAAGGGAGTCAAGCCTCAGGTCGTGTTTGATGGGGAACGGGGGATGGCTCTGGAGTCAATGCAGGGGAAGCGGGCCTCATCTCGAGTTGATTTGGGGCCCATGGAGCTCCTTCGCGATGCTGGTGTGACCTCAGGGTCCCTCTCTACTTGTGACAGTGTTTTTGCGGACTGTCTCGACATCCATCAAGCAAGTCGAGGCTCCTGACATGTTTCAGGGGGCTCACGGAATTGCTCTGCATGCAGTGCAGGGGAATCGGGCCTCATCTCGCTTGGAGGGGGAAGTCTCATGGTTTTTCTCGAGTTGCGGCGGGGGGGACCTGGGGTACATTCTCGACTTACGGCGGGGATGGCCCCTTCAACCCTCGTGTTTGTTCAACGAAGTCAGGACTCCTGTCGAGTTACGAGGGACACCTCAGGAGTCTCTTCGAGGCTTGGCAGGGCAAAAGGGACGCTTCTCGAGGTGAGTCGGGACCCCAGGTCCCTTTCCAGCCACAGGGGGATACTGGGATTCCTGTCAATGTTCAAGAGGAGTCAGGCTCCGTCAAATTTTGAAGCAGCAGTGAGCTCTGCGTGCCTCTCGAGGTGTCAGAGGCATGTGAGGCATTCCGTCGAAAGGAGTCGGGGACCTAGGGCTTTCTCTAGGGACTCCACAGGTGGTGCAGACATCCCTTCACCTTGTGAGATGAAAGACTAGACTGTATTCAAGCCACTGCAAGGAAACCCGGCCTCCTTTCGAGTCAGGGCTTCTCGGTGTATATGCCCATTGAGGCAGCAATCTCAGGGTCCCTCCCTCATACCTATTGCTGAGAGAAGCCTCCTCTTGAGGGGCTTGTGGAAAGGTGGCCTACGTCTTGAGTCTAAGCCAGGGAATCAGCTCTCATCTCGAGGCAATTTGGGGTACACGGAGCAGTCCTCGAGTTGCTCTGCTGAACTTGGTACTCCTCTAGACTTGGCCCGTTGTTCTCGGGGAACCTCTGGAGTTGCCTAAAGGGAGTCAAGCCTCAGGTCGTGTTTGATGGGGAACGGGGGATGGCTCTGGAGTCAATGCAGGGGAAGCGGGCCTCATCTCGAGTTGATTTGGGGCCCATGGAGCTCCTTCGCGATGCTGGTGTGACCTCAGGGTCCCTCTCTACTTGTGACAGTGTTTTTGCGGACTGTCTCGACATCCATCAAGCAAGTCGAGGCTCCTGACATGTTTCAGGGGGCTCACGGAATTGCTCTGCATGCAGTGCAGGGGAATCGGGCCTCATCTCGCTTGGAGGGGGAAGTCTCATGGTTTTTCTCGAGTTGCGGCGGGGACCTGGGGTACATTCTCGACTTACGGCGGGGATGGGGATGGCCCTTCAACCCTCGTGTTTGTTCAACGAAGTCAGGACTCCTGTCGAGTTACGAGGGACACCTCAGGAGTCTCTTCGAGGCTTGGCAGGGCAAAAGGGACGCTTCTCGAGGTGAGTCGGGAGACCCAGGGTCCCTTTCCAGTAGCCACAGGGATACTGGGATTCCTGTCAATGTTCAAGAGGAGTCAGGCTCCGTCAAATTTTGAAGCAGTGAGCTCTGCGTGCCTCTCGAGGTGTCAGAGGCATGTGAGGCATTCCGTCGAAAGGAGTCGGGGGGACCTAGGGCTTTCTCTAGGGACTAGGGACTCCACAGGTGGTGCAGACATCCCTTCACCTTGTGAGATGAAAGACTAGACTGTATTCAAGCCACTGCAAGGAAACCCGGCCTCCTTTCGAGTCAGGGCTTCTCGGTGTATATGCCCATTGAGGCAGCAATCTCAGGGTCCCTCCCTCATACCTATTGCTGAGAGAAGCCTCCTCTTGAGGGGCTTGTGGAAAGGTGGCCTACGTCTTGAGTCTAAGCCAGGGAATCAGCTCTCATCTCGAGGCAATTTGGGGTACACGGAGCAGTCCTCGAGTTGCTCTGCTGAACTTGGTACTCCTCTAGACTTGGCCCGTTGTTCTCGGGGAACCTCTGGAGTTGCCTAAAGGGAGTCAAGCCTCAGGTCGTGTTTGATGGGGAACGGGGGATGGCTCTGGAGTCAATGCAGGGGAAGCGGGCCTCATCTCGAGTTGATTTGGGGGCCATGGAGCTCCTTCGCGATGCTGGTGTGACCTCAGGGTCCCTCTCTACTTGTGACAGTGTTTTTGCGGACTGTCTCGACATCCATCAAGCAAGTCGAGGCTCCTGACATGTTTCAGGGGGCTCACGGAATTGCTCTGCATGCAGTGCAGGGGAATCGGGCCTCATCTCGCTTGGAGGGGGAAGTCTCATGGTTTTTTTCGAGTTGCGGCGGGGACCTGGGGTACATTCTCGACTTACGGCGGGGGAGGCCCTTCAACCCTCGTGTTTGTTCAACGAAGTCAGGACTCCTGTCGAGTTACGAGGGACACCTCAGGAGTCTCTTCGAGGCTTGGCAGGGCAAAAGGGACGCTTCTCGAGGTGAGTCGGGAGACCCAGGGTCCCTTTCCAGTAGCCACAGGGATACTGGGATTCCTGTCAATGTTCAAGAGGAGTCAGGCTCCGTCAAATTTTGAAGCAGTGAGCTCTGCGTGCCTCTCGAGGTGTCAGAGGCATGTGAGGCATTCCGTCGAAAGGAGTCGGGGACCTAGGGCTTTCTCTAGGGCTCCACAGGTGGTGCAGACATCCCTTCACCTTGTGAGATGAAAGACTAGACTGTATTCAAGCCACTGCAAGGAAACCCGGCCTCCTTTCGAGTCAGGGCTTCTCGGTGTATATGCCCATTGAGGCAGCAATCTCAGGGTCCCTCCCTCATACCTATTGCTGAGAGAAGCCTCCTCTTGAGGGGCTTGTGGAAAGGTGGCCTACGTCTTGAGTCTAAGCCAGGGAATCAGCTCTCATCTCGAGGCAATTTGGGGTACACGGAGCAGTCCTCGAGTTGCTCTGCTGAACTTGGTACTCCTCTAGACTTGGCCCGTTGTTCTCGGGAACCTCTGGAGTTGCCTAAAGGGAGTCAAGCCTCAGGTCGTGTTTGATGGGGAACGGGGGATGGCTCTGGAGTCAATGCAGGGGAAGCGGGCCTCATCTCGAGTTGATTTGGGGCCCATGGAGCTCCTTCGCGATGCTGGTGTGACCTCAGGGTCCCTCTCTTGTGACAGTGTTTTTGCGGACTGTCTCGACATCCATCAAGCAAGTCGAGGCTCCTGACATGTTTCAGGGGGCTCACGGAATTGCTCTGCATGCAGTGCAGGGGAAATCGGGCCTCATCTCGCTTGGAGGGGGAAGTCTCATGGTTTTTCTCGAGTTGCGGCGGGGGACCTGGGGTACATTCTCGACTTACGGCGGGGATGGCCCTTCAACCCTCGTGTTTGTTCAACGAAGTCAGGACTCCTGTCGAGTTACGAGGGACACCTCAGGAGTCTCTTCGAGGCTTGGCAGGGCAAAAGGACGCTTCTCGAGGTGAGTCGGGAGACCCAGGGTCCCTTTCCAGTAGCCACAGGGATACTGGGATTCCTGTCAATGTTCAAGAGGAGTCAGGCTCCGTCAAATTTTGAAGCAGTGAGCTCTGCGTGCCTCTCGAGGTGTCAGAGGCATGTGAGGCATTCCGTCGAAAGGAGTCGGACCTAGGGCTTTCTCTAGGGACTCCACAGGTGGTGCAGACATCCCTTCACCTTGTGAGATGAAAGACTAGACTGTATTCAAGCCACTGCAAGGAAACCCGGCCTCCTTTCGAGTCAGGGCTTCTCGGTGTATATGCCCATTGAGGCAGCAATCTCAGGGTCCCTCCCTCATACCTATTGCTGAGAGAAGCCTCCTCTTGAGGGGCTTGTGGAAAGGTGGCCTACGTCTTGAGTCTAAGCCAGGGAATCAGCTCTCATCTCGAGGCAATTTGGGGTACACGGAGCAGTCCTCGAGTTGCTCTGCTGAACTTGGTACTCCTCTAGACTTGGCCCGTTGTTCTCGGGGAACCTCTGGAGTTGCCTAAAGGGAGTCAAGCCTCAGGTCGTGTTTGATGGGGAACGGGGGATGGCTCTGGAGTCAATGCAGGGGAAGCGGGCCTCATCTCGAGTTGATTTTTGGGGCCCATGGAGCTCCTTCGCGATGCTGGTGTGACTCAGGGTCCCTCTCTACTTGTGACAGTGTTTTTGCGGACTGTCTCGACATCCATCAAGCAAGTCGAGGCTCCTGACATGTTTCAGGGGGCTCACGGAATTGCTCTGCATGCAGTGCAGGGGAATCGGGCCTCATCTCGCTTGGAGGGGGAAGTCTCATGGTTTTTCTCGAGTTGCGCGGCGGGGACCTGGGGTACATTCTCGACTTACGGCGGGGATGGCCCTTCAACCCTCGTGTTTGTTCAACGAAGTCAGGACTCCTGTCGAGTTACGAGGGACACCTCAGGAGTCTCTTCGAGGCTTGGCAGGGCAAAAGGGACGCTTCTCGAGGTGAGTCGGGAGACCCAGGGTCCCTTTCCAGTAGCCACAGGGATACTGGGATTCCTGTCAATGTTCAAGAGGAGTCAGGCTCCGTCAAATTTTGAAGCAGTGAGCTCTGCGTGCCTCTCGAGGTGTCAGAGGCATGTGAGGCATTCCGTCGAAAGG